>VKOC01001047.1:0-110299 GCA_009364415.1 Spea multiplicata | reverse complement strand
GATCATATTATAAATGTGGATGTATTTGTTGCCATGGAGTTAGGGCCAAAATGTAACATTATGCTCTTTGCCCCGTCTCTCGCCTAACACCTGCCTTCAGCACTTGCCCCATTTCAAGTTGCCCTGACAAAGGAGACTCCTGGACATGTTTAAACATATGTGATCTGGCCAAATAACATATATCATATATAACATAACAATATCATATTACCTGCCGGAGCTGGAAGGATTAAACTGGCCTCTCCTGGAAGCCCATTGTACATGTTTGGAGGCCCAGAGTATTTCATCTGCTTTACTTATGATGCAAAATGAATGATTTTGACCCCTGACTCCCACCGTCCGTCACACAAACCGTACAGATTGTATTCCTGTAGATTTTAAGATGTATCGGGCTTGGAACGCCACACTTTCGCACTTGGTTTAAATGCGTTATTATTATGTGTAACCCATATAATACAGAACTACAGTGTCTGCATAGCGTGCAAGACAATATATATACGAATTTATATATATATTATATATATATATATATATAATTAATTCCCTGTATATTTTTTTATGTGCAGTGAGTGCTCAAATATATAAAGAAATATACTTAAGTAGTAAAAATATATTTGCGTATATTTCTTTTCGATTTTTATTTGTGCAGGTGCCTTTGTTGTACTATTTGATGAGCCGTATGACTTACTTATTTGATAAAAATAGTGGTTATATATATATATATATTAGTTATTTTCTCTCTCTCTCGCTATATTATATATATTATATATATTACATATATATATATAATATATGCGGTTAATATAATTTTATTATTTATAATAATAATATATTTTATTATTTTACATAGAAAATGTGCAATGTGATTTGTACCTGCATGTAATTGGCCTCCAGACCTGAAACTTGATGTTATAGCATAAAATGATTTCTGTGTAAGAAAACAAATATTGGCTTGGTGCCTGTGTAGTGGCGACGTGTTTGTACATACGTCATGGTAGAGCCTGCGTATCACATGTTTCATATCATTTCTCATACATCACAGGGTGCCCAGCCCTTCCGCATATACCTGATGAAAGCTAAACGCTTTGTAGCATAAAACTTGCTCTTCAGCGGAAAGAACAACGCATCAGTGACAGCGTTAACATGTTACACAATGCGCAGACTGCGTGGGGGCTGAGAATGATGGGAATTATAGTCCATAGCAGCTGCATTGGCTAACATGGGAACAGTTATGGTGTAGTGTGGCGTGAAGGCAATGCACAAAGTCACTGCTGAATATTTAAAAAAAAACATGATTTTTTTGTCCTTGGTAACTTATTTCAGTCTTTTTCATGGTTTTTACATGTCTAGAGCTGCAGAGAAAACATAAACATTGGAATAATAATTCTCCGGATATTTAAAAAATAGTGTAAAAAATATTTTCTGCAAGGACTGTACTCCTGTATCCGATCGCCATCTGATTTTTCATGAAAAGCATTCATTTGATCATTTTAGGACAGAATGTGTTTAAATTTCGGTATTTACGTGGTTTTTGGGGTAGTTCCTCCCGCATGTGTCCGTATGGTCACTAAATATGTCACCTGGGTGTCACCAGTATTACCACTAGTACAAAAGAGTTAATTGTTCAGGGTTGTTGGGATTCGGTTCCTGGTAGCAGATGAGAAACACTCCCGATAATCCCTCCTTATTGTTGATTATGCCGCATAATCTCAAGGTTTTTTTTTTTTTAATTTATCGCTTTTTTTTTTTTTTTGCTTATATATATTGTTATATCTATTAAGCCTGGGTAACTTTGAAACCAGTTCTTTGATAGAACGTAACATCTTATACCATGCGTTATATTTCGGAATCTCTGAGACAGACAGGATTTGTAATTTGTACCAAATAATAAAAAAAAAATAATAAAAAAAGAACTCACGTGTCAGTGCTTAATATTTATCTTTCTTTATGAAAACTCTGACATTCACATCTTTTATGTCATACTATTGGCAACACATTGCCTGCCCCTCTTCTACATACTTATGGGCAGCTTTGACAGAATTTAAAAATGATATAATATATTATTAATTTAAAATGGGTCATAGAAACCCAGAATATTTCTTTTATTGTAACTATTGGAATAATATATTTTTTGGATTTTTTTATTATTATTATTGCTCTCGAGTCGCGGCGTTTCAAAGAGCTGTACAACGAGCAGACGTCACTTACTTCTAATCGGTCACATTACAAGTTTAAACAAACTGGAACAATAGCGGAAGACTTAATCCATGTTCTGCTTTGTCTACCTTTCACTTCGGAAAACAGTTACGCTTTCACGTGCGATGGATCAGGCTTTAAGTTGTCAGGCCTTGAGTTGGGATCATAATTGGCGGATTTATTTGGCGTTGAACCTAATGAAATCTATGTGAAGATTCAAAGAATGCCTTTTTTATGAAGCTTCTACACATCATCTAAAATCAAAGCCAATGAAGAACAATAGGAATGGGTTAACGGCGGCTTTCTATTTTCCAAATTTCAATTTTTTTTAGGCAATACATTTTTCTTTGAATCCAGATTGTAGGATATCAGATTCTATAAGCCAATAAGAGTTCTTGCGTCGGTGATAGCGTGTAGGCCTAAAACGCGAAGACGTGAAAGTTTGTACTTCCACAAATGTTTTTTTTTCCCACTTTAAACAATGAAGTATATGAATTTGAAGAGCTATAGTGTATCAACACTATATACAGCTGGATAGGAAGGAGTTAACCTTTCATGCTCCATAGGCCTATTTAACACATTGAGAAATCTGCTGGCACTTAGCAGGTTAAATTGAAGTGGCATCTTTAGTTAACGGCACAGTGGAGTTATGAATGAATGAATTGATTTGGTTCCTTAAGTCGTTATTCTTTCTCATTCTTTCTTGCGAGGATTTAAATACGGCTGAGTTAGCTCGTGAAAGACGTTCCATCAAACAAAGTATCAGCTTCCTCTGTGCTGTGTGTGGCTCTGTTTTACATACTACCATGTTATCTATCCGGCCACATGTACATACACGATAACCGCACGTGTGCATAGGGGTCTAAAGCAGACATACCTCTGTTATTACTTTCCTAGCGATACGGCTCTAAAAGTCATCTAATCTTTTCTTTGGAGGTTTTCCATGCTGTAAAATTCTCGTCTTGTATCCGCTTTTCTGCTATATGTATCGTACCAGACCATATATGTACCACACAGCCAAATATACTGGATCTTTATAATCTAAACATATAAATAATATTATATTATAATAATAAATAATGTTTATTTTTCCAGAATAAAAGCTTTGCATTCTTAGAGGAACAATGTATTACATTTTCCTGCATATTACTTATATATATATATATATATATATTATTTATTTATTTTTAAAAAAGCCTGGAAAGCAAATCTATACATTATTATCATATTTTGATTTAGAATATCAAGAATTTTTCTAAACAGTCTATTTTTTTAAAAAAAATAGATATTTTATAATATTTATTTTAGATTTTATTCTGAGCCATTCCATTGCATAACTTTTCACGTTCCATATGTTCTAATGGATTAGCTTAAAAAGTGATTGACAGTGAAAAGTGCTTTTTTCTTATTTTGAGCCCTCATACCCCCACGGAGGCAAGTGCCTGTTGAACGAAGCGATTCATTTCTGCTCACCTGCCTGAGGATGTTTAGCGTCTCCTGAAAGTCTCTGCCTTCATAACAATGAAAAATGGAAAAATAGTTGGATAATGGGATTCCTCGTGTATTTTGACTTGGCCGTATTCTAAAACATAATCTCGAAGACGCACGCCGATCACAATGTCAGATTTTCTGAAGAATGTTAGTTCACCTGTGTGGTCCCGGTTCTGTAATCAATAAATCGCCCGCAGAACATGATAAGAAAACACAAAATGTTTGTTTTTACCTGTTGGTCTTGTCAGTTCCTTTGATCCTTATAGACGAATCTGCCCTTTTTTAAATTATATTTATTAATATATCGTTTGCGATTCTCCCTTTCTCATTTTCTGATCTTTTCAGATCGCCTCCCCCCCTTAAAACTCTTCAAAACAAGGATTTTTGGGGGTGAGCGACCCTTCTCCTGATACCACTGTAGTGTAAAGTTTGATTAAAGCCGAGTTCCCTTGTTTTGTGACGTTTGCAGAGTTTTCGTTATCTTGTTTGCAATCCTTTGTAAATCAGGTAGGCTAGAATTTTGCCTGCAGGAGAGATAGCAGCATTTTCTCTAATTACCTGTTAGCCAAAGACACCATTTAAATGTGAGCAGTGTAAATACCTACAGCTATTCATTAAACCAATTGATTTTCTTTGTTACGTAGCCATGAGAAGCAAAGAAACAATAAATGGGCAGCTTTATTGCAGTTGTTTTTTTTTTCTGTTGTTATCGTTAATTACCGGCCAATTTATGGGAATGTGTTTGTCCGACGGTAAGCAGCAGATCTGAGTCACCCTCCTCGGCAGTTACGTTCCCCGTGTCTCCTGGGTGCACGTTATAGATCCTCTGTTAAATAACTTACTAATTGATATTGGGAGAAACCCAAGGTCCTTAAATAATATATATATAGATATACTTATATATTATATATATATTCTTAAGCTCCTCATGTAAATCACGTCAGCACAGAATCTCTACTTCTCTGAGATATCATGTTACTGGTTCATAGGGACCTTAATTCCCCTCTTGTTAATTTAGGAGAAACTTAAGTTTTATTTAGAAGATGCCAAGGCCTGCTCGATGTGATAGCGTGATTCAGTGGGCGCTTATGTATCACTGAACAACCAGGCGGTCGGACTGAACAAAGACACAAACTTTCCCCTTTATAACGGTTTATTTATATAATTAGCATTTCATTATTTTCTGTCCATGTGAGAAGTCCTGAAATATACCCTGGACAAGCTCTGTGTTATATCCTGGAAGTATTTGTCACCTACACGGGTTTGACCTGGAGCCTCGGGGTGAAGCCTGGCTTCTCTGGGTCTCCGAGTCAGCCGTCACCGATGTCCCATCTACTCCCTGTCCACTTTCCTCTGATCCCCCCGCACAATTCCTCCCAGAATCGCCCCCCATGCACAGTAACCAGGAGAAGGAGAGGCTCCATGTAGCCTATTCTGGGACGTTCCTATGAACAATCGATGAATTCTATTCAGAATTCATATTTGATGTGTTTACTCACAGTATGTAAACCGTTAAACGCCTCGGTAAGCACTACATATCTTACTTATTAACATATCTATTTTCAACGATCATTAAAAAAATAACTTTTATAGTCATGGTCTGTTAAAGTAATTATCTCTGTAAATAAATAAATATCAAAGATTAGGGCAGGGTTCTAATTTTCCTGAATAAAAAATTACTTTTTTTATTGTGATAGATACGCCATCAAAATAAAAACAGAAGCCAGAAGTATTATTTTTTTTACTTTTATTTACACGTTACAAAACTGTCAGATAAAAAGAAGATTTGAAGTACTTTTATATGTAAAATATATGCGATTGCGTGCGTCGCTTTGAATGATTTGTGAAGATGACTATAATCCCTTTTCCCGTTGTCTAAATCACGTTATGAAAACTTGCAGCCTCTAATTATTTTGTCACGAGAGACATATCAGAAATGATTGTTTCCTGTATATGTGTAAAAAAAGAAGAGGGTGTTATGAATTGGATGATTTCTCCTCATTTTCGGGCATTTTTATGTATTTTTTTTTTTTTATGTGCTTGACGGACAGCCGTGGATCTCCAAACTGAATAATTATAGCCTTGATTTGCTGATAACAGAAGTTTTTGTCCGCAGGGAAGGTTGTGAAAACCGACCATTGTGTAGCTCATCCTTGAAACGGGATCATTTGCATGACAAAGAGTTGCCCTCGACTGTTAAGCTGCACCTACCTGTCATTTCACTTCAGTGGCTTTTCAGCTGCGGGCTATTCAGCCCTCGTATGCCTGTTTGGCTAGTAGAACGTTTCACGCAATTGATTGGGTACAGTCCTTTCAGAGAAGCGGCGCTCTTTTTTAATGTTTTTTATGTACAATTTCAATTCAGAGGATAGAATTCTGTCTTCTTCCAGATGACATCATGAATGTGGAATTGTGGGGCCATCAAAATAATAAAGATGGGAGAAATGCCCATCACTCCCACCAGTGGGGTCTTTAGAACTTAGTGGGATATCTATCTTCTATCAATATCATAGAGATAGATAGATAGATAGATAGGTAGATAGATAGATGCCTAGGATTTATTAAGATTCACACTTGAATTTGCCGACGATATTGTATATTTATCTACACATTAACAAAAATGTTTTTTATTATATTATTAATTTGACCTTTCCTGTCTTACGCTTCATGACCATAAATGGTTAAACAACGCCATGAATATTACAATCAAAATACAAAACTCACAGCTCAGGTTTAGTTTACCGCTGGGAAGTTTTAGTGGGGATTATTGTTATTAATATGTACGGATTTATATAGCGCCATCCTATTCCGCAGCGGTGTACAATAGGTAAACAGGATATAATCACGCAATTAGGACTTACAGAAAGAGAAGGGCTGGAGGGATCGCTCGAGCTTGCGTGTACATTATTTCATGCAGAGACCATAGTCATGGCGTATGGAATGAGGTTATATGTTTACGTTCGGCTTGCTGTGCCATCATAAATGATACCAGGCAATTATACTTTAAAGAAACCATTTAATTACCCCGAAACGGGCAAGTGTCTACAGGCCAGCTGCAAAGATCCTTAATTAAGAAAGCGATGAGTCCTCACCGAACCTGCTTACAGAAGGGTTTGTCCTCTTCACCTGGATCTGACACGCCATTATTAGCGAACCCGAGCCTTTCAACTGCAGCTGATCCTTCAGCACATTTTGAGATGTACAGCTGAGTCACCTCGACGGCGCATGTTCCGACAATAGGCATTGGAGGGCTTTATGCCCGAGGCATGTGGGACACAAAGGGTTAAGATATTTGGGTAAAGAGAAATAGTAGATTTTGTGGAAGTGTGGACCAGGTGTCGACAAAGTGTCTATATGTGGAGTCTGTATGGAAGCCATTAGCGCCTATGGGTGGAAAGGTCCACCTCGAAGGCCTTTGATGTCTGCTCCTGGTGCATGACTGTATACTCTATGGGGCCGATGCCTGACGGCATACCTCCCGACTTCTACCCCCGGAGAATCGGGATGCCAGGAACGGAGTTCCTCTTGACTTTGTGTGTTTATAATCCCTGGTTTCTTATGTGATGGCTGAGGATGATGAGAAATATAGTCCAAAGGCAAGGACAGGACTCCACTAGAACCAAACCTTTCTCTCTAGACCATGGTCCTGGAGAGGTTTGGATAGTATCCAGAACTCTTTTGCGTTGTACCATCACTCTTATAACTCTCAGCAAGAGGGTATAATGGGAGTTGTAGTCCTTTGCAATGCCATAGGCCTGGAATTGCTCATCTTCACCAGTACTGCCATACTTAAGATTACTTTCAGGTGAAAAGAAAAATGAATTAAAAAATAAATAACGATATCTGCTTATTCAATTGTTCCAGTTGTAATTGTTAACCCTTTGTTGTAAGAGAAAATGTGCTGTGGCAAAAGCTATTGTGTGCGGACCATTTAAAGGGTTAAAGGGTTAGACAAACAGAATTAATTAACGTGCCGGTTACAGGAAAATTACCCCTTTCAGCCAGCAGAGCAGGTGGAATAAAAAGCTCTCCGGTTGTTTTGTTATTACGTTTCGCTGGATCAGCTGCTTTTCGCGGGTGTTATAACTTTCCGTCCCTCCTCAGGCACAGAAGAATATTTTTATTATTTTTATTCCGTTATCAGATGCCATTTTTTATGATTATTTCTGAATACATGGCAGGTGTTTGTTGTATTTACTGCACAAATATATTTAAAAGGTCTGACATCCCTTCTCAACTAGAATACATATTAAAATACTGAAATAAAAATCACTGCAGGTGCCCTTTTTCTGCCATGGTCTGACAATTCTTGTCACCTGAAGCAGCCAATCAGTTGTGAGAAAGCAGCTTCTTCTGCGAGAGGGGTCTGGTAAACCCTGGATAATGTATAATTAATGTGGGAAAACACCTTATTTCATAGGATTTATCTACAAAAAAACTCTAAATATAAAGGCGTGAGTTTTCGATACTTTAGTTGCTGAGGATTCTAGAAAATTAATTCTTTGGTTATTCAGAATAATTGACGGAACTAAAAAATAGCAGGAAATGCTGAAAAACCCCGGTGGATATTCTCTAGCTGTATTTATTTTGTTTATGACTCATACCTTAGCCTGTCTGTGTCGAGCAAGACCACAACATTACATCAGACCCCTAAAGTCCTTTGCTTCGAGGTAATGTTTAGAGTACATTGTCTAGTAAGAAAGATGAAACAGAAACGCCGTTACTTTCATTCATCATCATCATTGTTGTTACTAGTTTTTTAGAATATTTAAATTCGCTGAATACTGAATTTACTAAATTATTAAATTATTAACCAACGTAAAGTATTACTGAAATCCCAATTGTACATTTTGAATTTACCATTGATGGTAACTGTTAAACGTCGAGATGTATGTGTTTGTATCTATATGTTTATATATGTATGATGAAAAAAATAATAAACAAAAATATTTAAATAAATTAACGCACACCGTATGTATTTGTATTTATGTGTTTATATAGGATGAAAAGTTAATAAACAAACAAAAACTAACTTGAAGAAGCGTTACTAGGGGTAAGTTCTAGGTCGTACCTGGTTGCTGTTCCTGTGTCTGTTAATGCATTAAAATATTTGCCTGGGGCAAAGAGAAAGGGATTAACTAAAATAATGGACATTTTTGGGCTTGTAATTATTAACCCAATTTCCTAAAGAACGTTACGATCATTATCCTGTTCTAGTTTTCTTAATTCTGTTTCTATCCGAGGTCATTTTCATGGTTTTTTTTTACGTTTCGTACAGAATGAGCATTGTCAACGTTATGAGTGCAATCGTATTTTAGGAATGCAGAGGAAACATGGCTGTGTGTTGAACTTTTTCATTGAAAATCCTAATTTCATCCATTTGTTAAGCAGATCCTGATCCGTATGACGTGAGCTTCAATTAGCAAATATTCCACGGTGCATTCGGTTTCAATGCTTTGCCTGAGTTATAATAATATATAATTTATGTATTATAGATGTTATATTTCTCTGTTACTAGCAGAATAAATGGCATCGCTCGTTTTGCATGTAATGCCCGCTTATTCCTTAAAAAATGGTCATTATTTTACATGCAATCGCATTTTCAGATTATTTATTATTATTGTTAATATATAATAATTTATAATAATATATACTTTAGGGAAAGAGGGCTCGGCTCGCAAGCTATTTCTGCTATTGTCTAGTAGATAAAACTGGCATAGGGTCTTGCTGACCCCGTAAGAAAGCACCTTAGGGAAACCTCTCTGGTCTCACCTTAGATTGAGGAAAGCCATATGTCTATCCCATGTGTGTTTAAATTCCTTCACTCTACCACTTCTGCTGGAAGACTGCTCCATGTGTGTACTACAATCTCAGTAAAGTAAAACGTTCTTACAATACGTCTCAGTATCGGCCTGCGTATGGCTTTTTGTAACTTTTTAAAAAGTGTCTTTTTTGTTTTTCAAGAACAAGTTTATTTGGTGACTTCATCTTTCTTGACTTGTAGCATTTCACTGGCATTGAATTTGTATGATAGGTAGGCAGCAATTCTTTGGGTGCCTTATAACAACTAAAATACATTTCACGGTAAAATGCTCACATCACATACAGTGATCCTCCCCCCAAGAATTATTTCCTTCAAAATCCTTAAATTTGGGTACATGGAAAAGTTCAAAAAATAAAAATAAAAAAATAGAACATTATATGGCATTTGATATTTGGTTAGTCTTTTGTGGTCCAGTCCTGACAATACATATTAATGTTTTTTTTTAATGTTTAATTTTTATCATGATTATCTAATTCTGGGGTAAATATGTTAAGCTTCCCATGCAGATGATTTATAAGAAGTGACTGCACTGAGATCGGTATACAATTTAAATAATTAAAATCTGGACATGAGTGCTTCACAATCAGAAGATTAATTTGTCCCCTGATTGTGTTTGACTCGTAATTATGCGTTCTTAATTGAGGCTGGCTTGTGAAGGCTTAGCCCTCGCGGCTCAAGGTCCAAAGGACAGCAAGGCGTGATGGAGTGGAGCATACCCATCTGTCAAAAAAACTGAATATGGGGATCTTTCCCACGACACGACTCAAAGAACCCTCCAGTAGGTACATTTTAAACGATGTTCCTTAAAGGGAACTGTACTTGCGTTGAATACCGTCTTATTCCTTGCATAGTATTTATATCCATTATATTTAACGGTGTAACATTTTTCCCGTTATACTGTTTGTTTGTTTTATTCAGGAGATTAGTAATGCTAATTTTTTATTGTATTAATAATTTCTCATTGTATATGGCCAACATTATTGTTTAGACCAGTAGCTGTTTATTACCCTTTCTCTGATACTTGAACAGTCCAATTTAGTCAGTGGTGGATTAAGACCTTCTAGAGCCCCTAGGCACACACACAAATAAATCAGTTTACTTCTCCAGCATGTGGCTCTCCTCTCCTCCCTTCGTGCCATGGGAGCTGCCATGACCTCAGCACCTGCCCCTGTCTATAATAGCCTGTACAGTGCCAATACTGTTGTGGACCATCCATTAGAGCACCGGCAGCCCCATCAGGTTGAGGGCCCCTAGGCACTTGCCTTGTGTACCATTGGATAATCTGGCACTGAATTCTGTCTCTCTATAACATGTCTTGAGACAGAGAACTCTTTGAGCCTAATGGGAATTGTAGTCCACAGCAAAATGAGCAATAGAGGCGAGTTTGATTGCAGATGCACGGGACGAGGCTGAACCACCGAGAAACAACCCATTCTTCTTCCATCTTTGCATGAATCTGACTTGGTCTTGGGCCTTCTGAGGCCCTGCCATGGTCTTCTCTGCTATTTAGACCTTGTGACCCTCTCTTCACATTAAGAAGTTGTGTTTATATTGGCCAATCCGTTGACCTCCTGCTGACACTCATGTGGCTGGAAGGGTCATCATGACCTTCAGTTTGTAGACCACTATTTCTCCTATTAAGCCTGGTCTCTTGGTTACCAACTTCCTCTTTGCATCTAATTAGGTTATTGTCCCCAAAGGATGTATGTGTGTCTCTGTGGGTGAGTATGTGTGGGTGTGTGTATATGTGTTCTCTTGGTATAAGAATTCCAGCATATTGTCACAAACTACCCTTGAGCTTCTCGTTTTCTGTAGCACAATATAAAGTCTAATCTAATCAACCGGATTTTTTCTATAAATAAATATATATATATATATATATATATATATATTTTTTTTTTTTAGAAGTGTAGCATGAGTTGTACTCTCTGAACGCAGCTTTCAAAAGGTTAAGCCGAAGCCCTGACTGATGCCTACTTTAGAGAGGACATTCACCATGGAGATATTATTCGCTTGACTTATTTGAGACCATAAGATTCTGCGATGCAAATTTAATCTATACATTGTAGATCCCACTGGCATTTAGAGAGTTAATAAATAATGGCTTAAATAAGCTGAGGGAGTTTAACCCTTTAGGAATCTGCAGCTGTCTTGCATCCATAAGACGCTTCATGAAACAGGAGCTGCCTATGAAGTAGGTTCTTCCGCCTTTGTCCCTGGGAATGATATGCTTCTGCTGACTAAGCTCTTGGCAACAAAGCCTGCGTGTCGCCTCCGAGCCAAGCCTGCGGCCGGCAATTGTATCACTCCCTGGCCTTCTCTGTACTTATTTTACTGCCGTGGCGGAGGGGAGAGTTAATCCCATAACTAGCAATGTGATGTTTGTATTGCAATTAAAGATGCAGACTCAGCAACAGGAATTACTATTCACTGGTCCTCTAACCTTGGGGAACTAGCATTTATTTTTATATGCCTTTGATATAAAAGACCACCTGGCTGCACCAGAATTCTTATAAGTCCCATATCAGATGTGTTTGCTACAGCGATCTATTGTAGGACTGAGCAGGACAGACAGATAAATCCTCTTGGGTCGCTCGTCGGGTGGCTGGTAAGTGAGAGATGTTAATGATAGCCATCTGCTTCTTCCAGTTACCCACCGCAATGCTTTCCAGAAATAACTATTTGATCGTGTAAAATTCTGCTTCATTCGTAGTATTTTAGGGAATGCTCAATTGTCATGTGACTGGAAAGTAGGCACTGATTGTTGTCATAGCATCTGAAATATGCTTCTTGAATTTTTTTTTTTAATGTGATTGAAGATTCTGAGTAAAGAATGAAATGACAGATCGGCCAGGGTTTGCTTAACTTACTAGAAAGTGGATTAATGTTTAATAGAACAGATCGTAAGCCCCAAAAACACCTTTCTGTGCTATTCATAAATCCAACACACATTATTTACATAAATCCTTTGTAAGTAAAACAGGGTTACTTGTGCTTAGACTGGAAAAAATGGACAAGGGGGAATGCTCATGGTACTTCCCTAGTTGGTGGTGCCCAAACCTTGAAGTGTTATGTACTAAAGCCATCCCTGAAAATTTGACCACCACAAGGTTTGGGCAGCCATTGCCACCCAGACCAGCTTTCTCTTCAACGAGGTGACATGGTACCACCTCCATAGAATGGACTTTTTCCAGGAAAAGAGAAGATTCCATAGAAACAAAATGGCGCCTAATGTGTAGTGTTAAGGGTGCTTTCTGGTTTACCATGGTAGGGAACAGGTCGCTGTCCGAGACTGTTGCAGGGTGATACTCGGCTTGCTGGGAGACTACTCTCTCGAGGAAGACTACTCCTCAGTCCTCACTCTACCAGCCCACCATCCCAGCCCTTGGCCTACGGTCATACCACCCTCCCCATCCTCACTGACATCCTCAGGTGTTATTTCTTTTATTGTATTGTCTGTTTTGTTATAGACGGCACACAAGTACTATCGCTGTATGTAACTGTTAAGCCTCTGTGTTACGTAGTACACAAAATTCAATCAAACCGCATCCAAAGAACATTAATCCTACGGAATCAGACTAATCCTGCTCTATTTTTCTATTATGGATAATTTGTCTTCTCTAATTTTGCCCCGATGGCCAGGGTCGTAAAAACGTTGCACGTCCATTGCTTGCATAGAAGATGAAATAAATCATTTCGGTTCTATCAGAGAACATGGTGTTTTTTTATATTTTGACAAGACTTTTTGGGTGCGGTGTATCAGGAAAAACATTTGGGGAAGCCGTGCCAAGTTAAATAGCACTGCAGGTAAACCGAATGCTATTTATGTTCCTGTTATGAATAATAACATAGAATCACGTTCTGTGCGGCTTGTTATTCCCAGAAATATCAAAGCAACAAGATTAGGAAAATCAGAGCAACTAAACACATTTAATACGGGATGAGTGGGTACACGCTTTAACCCCTTCATGACAAAGTCTGTACATGAACAGGCTCACAATGCATTGTCTTTAATGGGTTTAAGGACAACCCGTTGTCCTTAAGTAGTTAATACATGAGAGGAACCAGTTAGTGACGTATCCCGGTCTAGGCCCAGTACGGCAGACCCCAGTACAGGACTGGTGGAGCCTGGTGCGCGGGGGGGGGGGGGGTTATGGCGAATCCCGCCATTCCAGTTCTTTTTGTGTACTAGAGATCTGATCACAGAGGCAGAAGTGACTGGGAGACTGGAGCGGCCTCAAATGTACCCTAACATGCATTAATACTTTTGTAAGCTTCATGTATTAAAATTTTTATTTTTATTTATTTGAAATACACTAAGACCTGGCCACCTGTGAAAATTATCTTTTACTACCAAAATGTTAAAAGATTACTGGTGTATATATATATATATATATTTTTTTTTTATACTAATTGGACCTGTGGCCAAAAATGAACGTTTTATCTGATTTTCTTGGCTTGGTAATTCCTGCGATTATTGAATGCCCAAGTCTTTCCCGTAAAATTGTGCCTCAATCATAGTTTTTTTTTTTAGAAACACTTAACGATCATGTGACTGAAAAGTAGGTACTCCTAGGTTGGTACAAAAAATTATGAAAAAAAGATTAAAAAAATATTGCTCTCCCAGTACCGTTTGGAGGTGAACGTAGAACTTGCACTTGTGGGAGCTTCACGGTGCTCATTGAAGGGGCTTTTGAAGTTGTGGGACTCTGAAGCCACTCGCAGGCCCGCTCTATGTCTCCGTGCTATCTGATCCTCCGTGGTCTGATTCATATCTCTCTGCGACATCTCTGGGAATTAAATCGTGTAATCAGATTCGTTACTAGATGAGCTATGTACCAGCTCACTGCACAGATGGCTTGCCTGTCCTATTATTTATTTACTCAACACTTGGTTCCTTGAAAATATTGCCAGGAAGTTATTATTTGTTTCGGGTGTATATTAAATAAAATAATATTTAAAAAAATAATAATAAAAAATACAATATTTTAATATATATTATTTTATTTATAATCATTTGCCAGCATCAGATTTTCTAGGCTATCTATAGGGTTGTATGCAATGTTTAGGTTTAGGTTTCTAATATATTTTCTGTTCTTATTCCTAGGGAAGCTGTTCTCCGGTTTGTAGGATGGATTGACAAGTGGCTGCATGATTCCGTCGCCCGTCTGCAATGGAAACGTGGCCAGCGGTGGCCTGGGTTCTACTGCTCGGTCTGCTAGCCGACTGGTTTGAAAGCGTTCAATCCAGAGACTTCACAGTGCAAGATATCATCTACCTTTATCCTTCAAGTAAGAGCGATCATATGTTGGGACATGAAATATGGTTAAGAATAAATCATCACTGTGTTGTCCGGTGTTTTGTGATATGGAGTTAATTATATTTTTTAACAGAATGAAGTCTGTATTTCGGACAAGAAGGGGAATCAAACAGTTCTAGAAAAATCCCAGGAATGTATTTTGTTTTTTTTTATAATGCATTTTAAGGTATTAGTCTTGATGATCATAGATTAGGCTGACTCAGTACTCATTAAAATTCTAAATTAAGTTCATCCAATTCTACCGTAAAGACATTTCGTAACATTCTAGAGGCACCCTGTCTTATTCCTAATGGACGGGAGGGGGAAATGATGTCTGCCGAGGGTCGTCAGTCCTCCAAGCATGGAAAAAGACTTTGGAATATTCTTGAGCTAATATTTGTGGTTTTCTAGATATTCCCCAGGCAGGGTAACATAGTAACGGGCCAGAAGCACACACTCTTTACAATTAATTGTGAGATCTAAAGACAAATTAACATTCCCTCACAGCTGTTGTGACAAGTGTTTCCAAATTCTCTTGTCTGGGGGGAAATGCTTTGAAGTCATCATGGGGAAAAATTCCATACATCTCTCCGGAACCTTGACAATCCCCCCTTTTGAGGCGTATCAGACGCCGGATCAGTTAACCGGATACGGCAGCCTAAAGTCACATAAAGGCTCTTCTCCCAAGAGTCCTACCTGCCTCAGGAATAGCCGAAGAATATGACAGGGTCTCAGCCGTGTGACGCTATGCTGTATTAACCTGTTGGGTCCCGGAATACATTTCAACATGTGAATCGCTGTTCTGTCCCATAAAGGGTTAATGGTTATAGGAATAATAAACTAGGGCACAAGGGGGAAAAACTTCCCCCAGAATTCTTTACTAGAGGCATCAGTAAGCCCCTTAGGATGTATATATATAAATATGTGTCATCCATTTCTTTGGGTTCCTACCACCATATTAACTTATTTCCTGTAATTTACTGTAATGCAGACTTAAAATGAATATATTTTTTGCTGATGGTTGTATTTCGGGCGAATATGGATTGGTATATGCTGGATTCTTACGTCAAATACATACAGAAAACACTTTATAAGCATAACTGAGTCCTAGCGGGAATAGAGGAAAAATAGATTCCGAGCGAACCAGATCCCTATTTATTTGAATTGGAAAAGTGACTCCTGTATTTGGGCGATTTGGAATATAAACAACCGTGTTAATTTAGTAGATAATTTATACAACAAACGAAATCGATGTTTGTGGCGTGAGAGACGCAATTTGGGCTCTTCACACACGTAGAATGTCTCTCTCGTAATCCATATAATCTCAGCTCAAAGAGCACAAAAAGAGGTTAGACCGTCACCAAAATGCTCTAGTTCCTGGAAAGCTGTCTTTGATCCCCAAAATGCTGCAGTCATTCATCAGATACAAACACGGAATTCTGGATAAAGTCATCCATTTTTATACTGAATTCCAGAACAATAAAGTTTTGTGTTTGTGTGTATATATATATTTATATATACGTATATGAAATATATTTATTTTACCCAAATTTACCCAAGACTGCTATGTTACGCACTACTTGTTATGTTGTGTTTACCAGTTATACAGCGCTGTGGAATATTGAGGCGCTATATATATATATCAATAAATAATAACAATTTAAAACATTTGTTTGTTTCTGCTGATTTGTTGTCACCATCCAACATTTTGTTCCCGCTTTTTGCAGCTACACCGTACCCTGGGGGGTTTAAGTGTTTCACCTGTGAAAACGCCAGAGATAATTTCGAATGTAATCGCTGGGCGCCAGACCTGTACTGCCCTAGAGGTAAGTGCCGCTGCCTCCCAACAAATCGCGTTCCTTAATCCCATAATGGTCGTGACAAAATGGATTTTTGACATCATAATAATAGCAGATTTGCGAACGCTGAATTCTTGTTATCAAGGTTTCTGATCACTTTTTCACTATTGTTACGCTGTGCGATGAATGTGTGATTATAGATTCTTGGGGAATTCCCAAAACCTGATTCTATTTATCCGGAACGGTATAAGTGCAGGAAGTGGAAAAAAAATACATAAAAATTCTGGATTTTGATACTTTTATCATTCAATTTTTTTCCTGCAGAGAAGTCTATATATAATTTGCCTGGAGTATTGCTAGTCCATAACATACAATGCTGAATATTTTATAATATTATTGTGTTGTATTTAAATAGCACCAACATATTCTGCAGCAATGTACACTAATAACGTACATAACAATTATTAGCCGTTTAAGCAGAGAGGAGATATAGAGGGCTTTGCTCGCCACAGCTTAGAATATGGAGGACTCGCTAGAGTTTAGAATCGAAGATCCAATTGTTTGTGTGTCAGGGGATAATGTTCCGTTGAAATAAGTTATCCCATCATACTCATGATGAGACATTCAACAGTAGTGGGCACATTTGACCGGACATGGGATAGGGGGTCATGGGGACCTAAGCCATACCGCTAGGCACTCGATGGGGAAAGTGTTGAGGCACAGATGGGCTCCTTGCCAACCATAAATCTACTAATTTTGACCCCCTTGTTACATTAGGCGAAAGATGGCGGCATGGGGGATAGACAGTTGGGTTTGTACCACCCTCAAGGGCTTATTATTACCCACCACCCCACAGCACACAGGGTGGGGGGAAGAGGGCAGCACTCTTCTGTCCACCTTGGTTAACAGGGGTCTTGAGCGTTTAATCATAAACAGGAGGTGAGACACACACTGGGAAATAGGATCAAGCAAATGGCGCCAATTAATGTGTAAAGTAAAGAATAATAAATACAAAAAAAATATCCAATGAAAATACAGCTTGATTGAGATTTAGGCACAGTCTTCATAAAGCATCTTGAGATGTATCAAAGAGATCCAGTCCGAGATATGAGTTCAGGTGGCCCTCGGATCATATTCTGATACCCATTAAACAGCTCTGATCAGATACGGCGTTTCTTACATTTCATTGGATTTATTCATTCTGAGTGCAGATGCACTAAAAGTTTTATTGGATACTGTTAAAGTGTAGTGTTTCCCCAAATTATCCCTTTTCAAGAAGTTACCTTGAGAACTGAAGGGTTCGAAATGTCTGCACAGTAGCGTGAAGACACAAAGACTGTCATTCTGATGTTTTTCCCATGGATCTGAGCCAAAAAAAAAACTTTTTAAGTAAATAACAGAAAGGCTGCGTGGCTGAGAATCCTCTTCTTGTTTTTATTTTCTCTTTTATTCAGTGTACACTGTAGGGTCGGCAGAAATGAGAATTCTTTATTGTCTCTCACTAAGGTCTAGTCTTTAAATTAGGAGTTACAATAGTAAAAATCCCTGTGTTTTTGCTGTTAATGAGTTGAGGGGCTAATACAGTGAGGGGTTAAACCTGCATGGGATGGCTTCTGAAATCTAAGACAAGACCAAGGACCTTCTTGAGGTTTCATAGCTGGAACAAAGGGCCAGACTAGATGGGCCAAACGGTTCTAATCTACCATCATCGGTTCCTGTGTTTCGAAATAATAGTCATATTTGGGAAACAATTCCTGGCATATATATAATAAATGTGGTAGGGTTTGAGAAGGAAACTAGAACTATTCCTGAAATGATTTTACTTTGATCCATGTTAACGCTGTGTCTACAATTACTTTTGCCAAGACTTTAAAACACCGCCGATGGTACCCTCGTCATCTCTTGCTATGATTGTGATTGAATTTTGCTCCGTCCTAGCATTGCCTATGGTCTGGTTCATTAATGAACTCCGTCCCGTCTTATTGTTATCGCTGTCCATGTAAGCTACTAAACTTTACCTCCACTTAGTATTGTCTGCGATTCCTTTTTGATCTCAACCTAGTGCTAACGTGAATATGGCATGGTGTGTATGTTTGATCTCTACATGATCCTTTCACTTCCTGTCTCCTTGACTATGGTTGTTCCTCTTCTGTGCCAAATGCGTTATGTTTTTCTAAAGAAATACACTGTCTCGTAAGAATTATATTTTATAATAAATCTTAATTTAGTCTTTTCTTTTGGTTATTTCATTCCCAATACATCTTTACAGTTTCTTAAACGTCCACTTAAACATCCTATTAAATCGATATCCTTCCCAGACTTTTAACTTAGGTTTGGATAATTCAGTACGATCAACATAAGAAGAAAATGGCTCGACAAATCCGCAATACCTGTAAATCTTCGCATTACAGCAGCTTTCCAGAAAAAATGTAAATGGGTTAATTAATTTTTTTGTTGCTTCCTGCGATGGATAGCATGATAAAGAAAAAGCTTAATCTCTACATAACTCAAGGCCAAAAGTTGTAAAGTATTCATTGAAGAATAAAGCACTGGAGGGGAGTTTTCATCTGTATGATTTAGACGTTAGTTGGTTTATTGTACCTTCAGGCCTCAAACTTCTGTGCGCAGACTTTTTTTTTTTACACCCTTTCACTGTCATGACAAGAATATACGAGGGATCCATAAAATAATAACTTGTGGGATGTGTGTCAGACCCCGGGTAGAGCAGTAGAATTTATATGTTTAATGGTATAGATTAAACATGCCCTTTGGGATAAGCAGAGATATTTCACTTATTCCAAAGCTTACATATCTTATCTCAGGATATTAGATTTACAGACCTTTTTGGCATTCCGGAATTTAATGTATGTAGGGTGGTTACAATAACTTGTACAAAGAAATGAAAATTCCACTAAAACGTTAAAAAGTAAAAGGTATACTATGCCCCAGACTTTTAAGGAACTTTTTTTTTTTTTAGAAGAAAGTAACTTTTTTTTTTTAAAAACCTTCGGCTTTAACTGTTTTTCTAGGTATACGGTATAAAATTATTTTTTTAGGCGTTTGGGAGGAAGCATGTCTAGTAAGGATGGGAGGATAAATGTGGGCTTTAGGCTAGGCTTAAGTCCAAATACTAGTTACGGTCCAAATGGTTGGGAGACGCAGAAGCAGAGGGGGCTCAAACACTTCTTTCCTTTGTCAGTGAAAATGGGAAAATGCATGGGATGACCCTTGTCTAAAGTTGCGAGTTGGGTCAGATCTGGCACAGGTTCCGTGTACTTTTTTGTTGTGTTCTACACTATGTTTGCTTTTTTTTTTGTTGCTACTCAAGGTTTGCCCATCGATAGAGCAACAGGCCATGACTTCTGGGTATCCTTGCCTGTAAACAAGTAATTTCATAGATTTTTTTATATTGAGATACTTTCCTAGACTTGGATCCAACTGGAGGTTAGCGAGGCCGCAAGTTTTGGAAAGTATTTTACTTATCCCGCATCATTTGCATTTTAAGCTCCTTGTTTCTGAACGAAAGCATTTGTCTTTCTTGATGGCTGTAAAAAAAAAAACCCTCCAAAATTCTCCATCACTCAAACTTGCGTTAACCTTGTTACGTTGTGACATTTGAGTTAAATATTACAGTTGACTTTTCAGGGAAGTGGCTTTTTTCCAGCCCATTTGTCTAGTACTCCATTATCTGCAGGTCAGTAGTTTCCCTATACTTAATCGCCTTCCGATTTTTCTACCTCGCCTTTACCCTGTGCTGTGACAGCTGCCGTGATTCATGACCGACCTGCCTCCTATCTCTCTTCACATGTGGAAGAGACTAATATGTTTCAGCACGTTCTTTTCCACAAGTGCCAATTTTCTTTTCTTTTTTCTTTTTTTTTTGTATCTATAGTAAATATCAGTTAATCACGTAACAGCTTTTGCAAAGGGTATATTTCCATCTGACTGTAAAAAAAATATTTATAAAGCTTCAAAAGTATGGAATTTATCACTGTAATATTTTCTATCATCACAGTGAAAACGCGCTATATTTTTTTACTATTATATATATATATATATATTTTTCATATAGTACAAGTTATAAAAAGAGTGCCTTCTTAAGCATAGTTTGCTAACCAACCCTTTACAAAGTAGCTCTACCTTATGATCACTTTAAGCATTTGAATTTACTAATAAATTATGGTTTCTCCCAATTTTCACCTGCAGACTTTTGTTAATCAACTGTCAGCTCCTCCGAAGCATTCATAGTTCTTAAGCAAATAAAATACTCTTGAATGCTTTAGACATCCAGAACAAATAATCACGTAGCTGTCAGCGTGGACCGGCTACACACACACTATACACTCTGCCATTTAAAGTCATTTAAACCAATAGAAATTTGTGAGAATTATTCCACTTCACAATACACGTCTTTCGATGTTTTTGAATCACTTGTCATACGTGAGACCTACCAAAGAATTTGTTTTCTTTATGTAGCAAATCATAGGAATCAAATATCTGCCAGAGTAATAATACAGAATTGTATATTTTTATTTCATTCTAAGATAAGAAAACACTACTTTGAACAAGAAAATAAATGATTCAATGGGGTTGCATGTATTTCTTTTATATTATTTTTCTACTTTACTGCATACAAATCTGTGCATTTATTAGTTATTGGAGTAAGAAAATAAGACTTAACTCCGCCCCCAGTTGCTTCTACTGGAAGCAGGGAGCATACCATGGTATGCTTCTTCCAATTGCCCAATAAAACCCACATTGTAGCCGAAGGGAGCTGAGCTTCTATTGAAATCAACAGAATCAATCAACAGAAGCCAATCAAAGAGGAAGCCAGGAGATAAAATGTGTATATTTTTGGTAATTTGCTAAGCCTCACTTTTCTGACTTACACATGAGAAACACTCTGTGATCAATGAGCTAATTTATTATTATTACAATTATTTTTAATATTAACATATGGTTTATTGGTTATTCTATTTTCATGGTTAATAATAACGGCTATAACAGACCATTTAAGTTGTGTAATGATATTTCTTATTCTACGGAGCTGCACCTTTAGAATTATCGGCTCCAGGCTATCTAGTACTACGGACGCCTGGTCATAGTGACCTGCTGACATGTGATGATCCAGTGTCCTACAGGGCATCTTTCAAGCTGAATGCTCATGTATGAGACAAGAGGGCCACGTCAAGTTGATGTTCCTCTTAGTGAAAGGTGTTCTGGAGTTACAACTGAAAGATCTTAGTGATGCCACATTCACCCTGCTGCACTAATCCCCAATGACAGGTAGCTTAGTGCCTTTTTATTATTAGTGTCTTAGAAAACCCATCAGCCAAACAGTTTTTTTTTAAATTGGAACCCTATAATTGTTTGGTTGGGATATGATGGGAGTTCTGGAGGTTCGCTGCTTGAAACATTCGAGTCCTTCAGGCCATTTCTGCCTCAGTAACTTTGTATCTGGCAGGGATCAGTGTATTGATAGACCGCCGGACACATCTCATTGCCTTTCTTTATCGTGATACAATGTGGCTTGAATTCTGTGCCTATCAGACTTGTCTGTTTTTCATGGCTTTGTACTAGACTGTTGGGTGGAAGTTATTCAGTCTCTGTTTGCTATGTGACAGGAGGAACGGAACAGACGCAATATGGTTAAATATGTTAAAATAGGCAGTATAGACCTGTAGGCCTTGTACCAAAATACCTCTTGTACCTCTCGTTTCATTACAATTTGTGTCACTATTGGTAAAATCTCTATGGCAAGTAAAGAGTGGTGTATTATACTATATTTAATAAAACACAGGCATAAGACACCTGGATCTAAGACAGGACCAAGGACTGATTAAAATTTGAGTCTTTATAGCAGAAAAAACGGCAGACTAGACGGTACCGAATGGGTCAGCCAGCAAATTCTATGTTTCTATGAACTTGTCACAGAGGATATGTAAGCTATCTGTGACCGTATTGTGTAGCTCATCACTGGGAGCTCTGGACTTTCTTAAATATACTTTAAGAAACAATCACTTTTCCCAATTAAAGGGGCAGCAGATGAAATGATTGTCACCAATAATTTTACCTCCAATGAGAATTTAATAGAAATCAATAAAACCGACATTTGCAGACATGAAATGCCTGGAAAAAAAACAATACTTTGAAATAATTCTTGTTTTGTTGTCGGGCTGCCAGGTAGCTGCTTATTAATGATTACAGGATATCTTCAAAGATTTGGGTAAATCCTTGGGGTCAGACCAGTGATTTCCAGGTCAACCTTCAGCTGCTAAATATAAAAATATTTTCATTCTCTCTGGCCCAGTTCATTTCCTTCCTGTATCAGGTTTCAGTGTTTTAATTCTAACCTCAAAGGCTACACGCCAGATATTACACTAACAACAAAATCATTTATTTTCCTCTACAATACTGAGCCAAAAAAACACTGGATTATTGTCTTTTTGGAACATTTGATATATGTATTGTTTTGTTCTAAAACAACAATATTTTGGGTTGTACAAAATAGGATGGTTTAAGAAAACATACTTGATTAGTGAAAGGGACAGCTCAATGTCCCATACAGCCTCACCAACAACAAATGCGTACTCAAATATTTAGTACTTTAATATGGATTTGTCAACCTGTAGGGAAAAAAAGGACCTTTATGAGAAGCTGCAGCTCCACGGCTGCAGTGTTACCAACCCTTTTGTGGTCTGGTTTTCATGCTACGTTTGGTAGAAAACTGCTCCCATAACAATTGGGAGGGCTTTCTGTGCATGCGCACTGGAGGGGTTTTAGACCCCCTGGAACTTTTGGAACTGGCTGGTGATGAGTAGAGCGCGCATGTTCTTTGGCAAGCAGGAGTTGTCCTGCAAGCCTAGGAGATGGGGACAGTGTAAATCCAATACATTATATTGCATATTTTTTTGTTTTCCAGACACAAAATATTGTTACACACAACACACTATGGATTCCTCGGGAGAAAGCGTATCGGTGACCAAACGCTGCGCTTCTCTAGAGCATTGCTTAGCTGCGGGCTGCCAAGAATCATCGCGTCGGGGTCAGAAGGTACGAATACACAACTGTATCTCTGCATCTCATTTTAAGATTGCAAGACAAATGTATTGTGGGGATGAAACACCTGGGAACATTAATGGCTTAAAGGCCCTGAGATCCCCCCCCCTCCTTTCACAATAATGGAATCCTCAGATATACAAAGTATCTAGTTACAAATAACAAATTCTCTTCTTTTTGTTAGATATGCACTTCCTGCTGCGAAGGAAATATCTGCAATTTACCGCTGCCCAGGAATGAGACAGATGCAGTTTTTTCACATTCTCCTCTGAACAGTTCAAGAAGACACTTGATAAGCAGCGTAACCTTCTTATCGTCTTTATACATGTCGTGGTTTCTGTCGACGTAGCGGCTTTAGAAGTTATGGGCCGAAATCCCAATACGGAGAGGATCTGTTTCCACTGAGAACTGACCGATAACACAGACACAGCTCCTCTACAGGTATAATTTTACTGGAATAGGCATTCCTGTTATCAGATAATGACTATTTTATGTCAAATACTTATTGACATAAGAATTTCTGTATGGACTTCAATGTGTACCCCTCCAGGCTCTAAGCACTTATACTATAGAAGAAAATCTCACATTGTGCGCATGGAAAAGGTGACCCGACCCAATGATAAGAGGAACTCGAAGATCAAGGATGTAAGCGGACAGTGCTAATATTTAGTAATCGTTCCCAAAAAGTTGACTCTCCAGTGAGTTACCTTACTTTGCCCCTTTTCCTCTGTATGTCTGATCATAAAAGTAACCCCCAAGTATTAGGCCCTTTTTAAGTTACATTTGTATATTAAAGGAAACCTAACAATGGGTCGAAATTAATAATTTTAACCTAAAATCATTGTTGAGGCTCTTTGGTTTCTTTTGCTTTCTAGATTTACAAATACTGTTGATCAATGATGTTTGATATACATGAAAGCTTTAGTTGTAGCATTCACTGTCTCTAGATCAGAACTATTACAACCTCATTAGTGTGATTTACAGGCAGTAAAACTGCTCGTAAAACTCAGCCCTCCCTTTTAATATTACCTTTATTTTAGATCAAAGCGTCTTGGCAAAGCGTTATTCATTCCCCTGGCACTGGGACTTAAAAAGCGCAAGCCCTGCCATTATAGTTAATTTACTTAGAAAGCATCCGTATATCCTCTAGAGCTTTATGATGGGCCTGTTCAAAGCAAGTGGATTAAAGTCATGGTAGAGAATGTGAGGAAAATAACCCCTAAATAATAGTGTAAAAAGATATTTAAAAGAAACTAGTACTTTTTTCTTTTATTAAACTCATTGAATGTACAGAGTACCCTTCCTGCTCTTACCACGACCTAGCGTTTTGTCATTAGAACAACTTAGGCTATAGGCATATCTAGGCAAACCAACATAGGTCCAAGTTCGGTTCCAGACATAAAGTTAAGCTCCTCCCCTTTAGTATTTTGGACCTTGCAGGCATCTGTAGTTTTCCCTTATGTGCAGAGGACCCATGTAACCTGCCCATCTCCACCTATTGACCAAAACAACATTAATGTTTGCATAAGTGTATAATGGTCAGCTTTTCTCATATCCCAGTATTTAAAGGAATATTGTGCCCAACTCAAGGCTTCTACAGGCAGAAACACTTTCATTTACACTAAACTATATGAAAGGTCATAAAGCAAAGTCAAATATACATCGGAATGTCATCCGAATGTCATTCGGCTTGAGTAATCTTCATTTTATAGCAATTATAAAAAGCCATTAGCTCATTCATTCGCATCTGTGAATCTCCTGGTCCATGACATTGAGTTGAAAACCCACTACCTTCTGATTGGCTGAACAATTCCACTGCTACTGTTTTGCATAGAATATGCAATAATAGCATTTTTAATGAATTTTTGTTAATAAAATGTACAAAAAGCCAAACTAGAGGGTCAACTGCAAACATTATATTATATTTGATCAGTAGTAAGCGTTTCTTGGAGTTTTGGTTAAATTTTCTTTAATAAAGCACAAAAACATACGTCTTCCTATATATAGGCCTTGCACGACTGGTGCCTCTGTGCCGAACATATACTGTGCCGACTATAGCCAGAAAGTATGGCTTATGCGTTCTGTGTTTAAATTATAGTTTAATGAAACTTTGACAGACTGTATGAGTAGTAGAAAAACACAGTATTGTAAATATATCAACTGTAATACAGTTGCATTATTGCCCTGATTACGGTAATAAAAAAAGGTCTATTTATGTGTTTCAAATATTGTATAAATTGTAAATAAATATTGGCATTTTTTATCTACACATTTTGCTTGTAAAATAAATGTATGAAAAATAAACGTCTTAAAACTTTGTAATTTTTGGTGGTTCATTAAAAAAAAACAACTCCATCTGGATCAATGCAGATATGAATAACTTGGAAATGTACTTTTTTCAGTCTATGGAACTATAACTGACCCTATAATTCATTACAGAGTCACAAGACCGAAATAGAAGTCTTTGGCAATCCTCGCTAACACCCCATTTTAGTAATTATTTTAAATACTTCATTCCTACGTTTTCTAAATAGGACTTTAATAACATCTCGCTGCTTTTGAAAACCAGATCATCTACTTTGTGTATCAGACGTTTAATTGTGAATGACTGCTAACAATTCGGGGGACGGAAAGCCTTTCATTAATGGATTATCTAGTATTTTGGGTTTTTCTTGGGAGGTTAAAGTGTCTGTTTCATGTCTTCTGTTTACATAAGGGTTATGAACAGGGCATCAACTCAGATTAGGAGCTGGATTTAAATCTTAGTTTTAATAGAATACATGAAAAAAGCCTCAGGTGGTAGTTAAACTACTTATATACCGCATTAAAGAGAAGAGCATTAACAAGAACCTGCTAACCAGCCTTTGAAACAGGTGCGTTACATGTAAATAATCGTCTATTCTTCTACATGAATTCTTGGAAGTGGAAATTATTTCAAAGACATTAAATGTTTCTACTTTGAAAATGCAGAATGGGTATTAAATATATATATATATATATATATACACACACACTGTATATATATTTAATTTTTTTTACCAAAAACATAATTATATTAAAATATATATATTTGTCACGTACAAAAAAAATAATGTGTAAAATGCTGTATTTAAAAATAAGTAAAAAAATGTATACTACTGAGCTCTTCTGTCAATGAAAGCTTCTAGACTTACTATTTATCTCAGAAGGAGAAGAACATCCCCCCACGAGGAACGGTTTACCTTTACGATATGTAGAACAGAAACGTCTAAACACTATAACTCTTACATACTCTATCCTCTATACTGGTTTCCATAGCATGGTTTCCTTCGCCTGTCCTTAAATCACGTGAACACGCCAAGCCTACTCCCCAACTCTCCATTAAAGCACTGGAATAAATCTGACCAAGTAAACAGATTCACTTAAGAATTTCCAGCCCGGCTCCAGCAAAGCTCTGATCTTCTGAGCTTTTCATTCAACGTAGGAAACAAAAAAGTTTCCAGGATCTACACTAATTAATCACGTGAAATATTTACCGGTGTTTATAAAGCGACAGATGTGTGATGTGTGTTCATTCGTCTCAAATACTTGCTGTGCCAACAAAAGAATAATTATCTTGACTTTATAAACTGATTGCTGTATTTCATGTGGATAACTTGTTATATGATGTAATAAGTGTAATGGAGTATTGTTTTATGAGTAAGTTTAAAGGGCTTAATTTGCCCCTGCTTTCTGACTTAGGTTGACTGTGCCTATGGTGGAAGTTGCCCGTTCTGCCGCTTAAAGGGGGCTGATGGCCCTATTGCGCAATCAGGCTAGTACAAAGATTTTAGGATCTGGAGCATGTGTATGAAAATGGTGCTCTTATACCATCCAAATCCCACTGAATTGTTTAAAAGAAGCTATTTTCTATAGATTTTAATGCACTTTTTTAGCGCTCGCTCTTCGGCGATAAGTCAGGGTCTTGACTCTCAAGCCACACATTTCCAGCATCGTGAATACCTAATAAGGTTGAATTGAGCCCTGTGTATAATTAATATAATGATCATTTCCTATTGACACAGTTGTATATTTTTACAGATACTGGGAATTATGTTTTCAGTCATTTTTATATTCAGAAATTTAGACAATTGTTGGTGAATTTATTTGTTTCCACATTATCCTGTGAGGCTTGTTGGGCTACAAAGTAAATAATCTCCCAAAAGGTTCTTTAGGGAGGAATGTGACCTTTAACGAGCGACAGTTCTTTCTTCTGGCACCTTTTAATTGCCCCCCCATCACCTTCCTCCCTTCCCTGCAGCACTATTTTCAAGCCCAATACAAAGTAATAATGTCCTAACAAATAACTATTTAGAAATGACAAATTACAGTTTCCAAATTGTACGTTTACGAGCCTTTTTACCTAAAGTATCAGTTTGTGTTAGTCTGCAACTTGGTATTGTTTCCCGTTAAGGTAATCGAACATAATATAAGGCTTTGTACAGCGCTGCAGAATATGATGGCGCTTTATTAACCAATAAATAATCGTGTGTATTTTAAAGGTGTTTCCCCTTTCCTCCAGCCTTCATATATTAAATGTCTTTATCGAGCTTTGCATCGTTCCAGATGATGAAGAGAGGCCGGTTAGACTTGACTTTATGTTTTGGGCAGCAATGTCTGTATTAAGACACGGCAAAAGGAATAAATAATCTTTTTAAATGCAGTAAAGTGTCAGGATTGTCACATACTACACCACTTCAGTCTGTTTGCCCTCCTTTTGTAGTCTGTTTCAGAGCACTGCCACATTTTGCGCTGATACCCCATTTCTTGTAACCCCTTGTGTGCTGTTACGGTGCCGTGTATTGTATTGAAGTTTCTAGGATCTATTCCAGCGCTCAGAATGATTAAAGTGATGAATGAGACAGAAAACAGAAATTCTCCACTCTAAAAACCTCACTTTGTCGATGAATGTGGAAGTCACATGAAGTGCGCTCTTCAGTCGCGTGAACAGCAGGTTTAGTGGATGAAGGATAAAGAGAAGCACTTGGCTGCGTACAGAGAATCGCTTCTGAGAAGGTAGCAGATTCATCAATTCTGTCTCGGGGGAAAGAAATGGTTCTTAGCCGCATCGACAGGCCTGCCCTGTTCTGGATGCCCCATGTTAGGGTAATAAACGTCTTTTTACTCTTAGGTTTTTATGTTCTACTTAATAAAAGGTAATTATGAATTTGTGCCTATATGGAACTTCATACGGGGCATTCGCCTACCGGTCTAAATAGCAGTGACTGGGCCTTTGGTGACAGAGGACACCAGACAGGACAGGCTCAGGTCTAAACACTGCAACAGAGTATCATAAATGGATGGAATCCCTAAAATACTAACCCTGATCGGCTTATTCCAAATACCGGCGATTTCAACAATTCCAGCTGGGAAGAACGCAACACAATCCTAATCCATCTGGAACGTCAGGTTGAAAATGGCTGTGCCCACACTGGAAGATCACAGAAGCCAAAGAACACCGCCTGAAGTCCTGTATGCGTGTTACTACAAACACCTCTCTCACTCTATATGAAATTACAACAAAAGAGAAGGTTGCCTAAACTGTTTAACATTAGAGCAGCCTAGAGGAGGAATTGCCCCCTTGGCAACTCTGATGACTATAACCCCTATGACCTTCAGCTCATGAACCTAATTAACAGCTGACGGGCCTGAAGCTCTAAGGTGGACCCGTTGTGAGCATCCTGACCCCTGGCATTCAGCCATTTTACATGTTTTCTTCCTGTAAATGGCCAGTTTTATTCTTCAAAGCATTCAGGCATCGGAATCGTCGAAATCTTTACCCACCAAAGTAACAAAATCTCACCAAGTCAGGAAAGTGACAGCGTCTGCCCCAGGAAACCCCAGCAGAGCCAACAATGTATCCATCGCCGCATGGATCATAAGAATCATGGCGTATTCTACGACAGTTACACCAGCCAGAAGTCACGAGTTATAGGCCATTTAAAATGAATTACGTTTCGATAACAGCTTTGACGGGAATATCTGGTGTCGCCAATATTTATTCTGCTAAATTGCATGTGATTCCGTGGATATATCCGGTAACAAATTTCAACCCAAATGTTTTCCGTGCGCAGAATTCACGGTTGTTGAACTTACAATGGCAGAAAGTTCCAAAGCATTTATTAAAAGGAAATTATCTGAATATTATGATTAAAAAAAAATCAACAGCCCTAAAAAGTACTAAGCGTGGTCACAGATGAGAGGACAGGTGCTATGTGATGGGACGCATCGGTGAATTATTTCACGTCCTAACAGAGGAAACGCTAATAGGATTAGGAGGCTGCAATTACATCCAACAGCATGCGATGCCAGCCTGGTGCTAATCTTGTCAGTTTATAACTTTGTACAAATTGCAATTCTTTAAAGCTTTAAGAAAAAAGGTATAACGTTACAAAACCCAAACAAAAACGGTTTCGGGTGGATGACATCTGACTCCTGGATAGCTTCAAAATAAGAACCCTTGAGGAACGTCTTAACGTATACATATAGTACTTACCAGAACTTCGCGGAGTGCGGTTGGCGGCGCGGCTGAAGGCTTTACTAAGAACTTGCATGTAGCTTTGACCTATTCATAGATATTTATATAACCAAGTCATTTCGAATATAAATAATGTGTTTTTGTTACATAAATAAAGGACATTTCTATTTCTATACACATTGTTTGTGCTTTATACTTTTAGGACTGCATGCCCTCATACCCAGCAAATAGTCCGAGCTACTAGAAAAGGGGGACGCGCAGGGGTGGGAGAAGAATTTTGGGCTCCAAAAATAAACATTTGGTAGCATACCTCGGAATTAGCCAGGTTTGGCTTACTGTATACTTTATATTTACAACCAAGAAAGGACATTTAGCATACAGACTCCATTACGGAAATCTAAGCAAGCTCGAACCTTGCCTGACAGTCCCACCAAGGGTTAAGAAAAATAGCTAGATCACCTATTTCCAGTAATGGACTTTTATTAATGTTTATAAGGAAGGAGACATCCTATATACACACACGGAGGTGAACTCCACTAATTCGGTGAAGTGCTTACTTGCTTCGAAACAGTACTGTCACTTTAAATTATGGTTTGCTTGAGTGTTCCATAATAACAGTAAGAGGTATTTCACGTGTGCATGCGCAACCTCAAATACACACACAGTGGGTGGTAGTGTTTGCTCTGCTACTCCACTTTTTATACAGTTGATGTTTCTTAAAAAAAGAAACAGGCATTTACGGTTAATCAAACAAAAGACTAGAAAGATCAAAAAACACTAGCATAAAATCTGATTAGATGAGCAAATTATCTTAATCTCTAAATAACCAGATTTCCTAACACAAAGATTACTGTTCTTTTTCTGGTTGCCAATGGCAACCTTTCTGAATGCTGCTCGCCCTATCTCTTGGAGCCTTTTACCTCCGTGTTAAATTTCCTATAGACTTAGCCTTTGATAATTGGAGTTTTGTGGAAAAAGCCCATTAGTATATGTTTATTTATAATTTTTATAGCTCTTCCACCCCCACACATATAACTGCTCTATAAAATTAAATTAAAACAAATTAAATAGTTAATTCAATAATTTCAATTTTATCTTTCTAATCCATTTATATTATGGAAAAAATTTACACGGAAATAATTTATGAAGATAGGGTGTTTGTGATAGATGCTTATTTTGTTAGCGTTTTGAAAAGAACGGCCAAGAAGTCTTGCCATTTCTTAATCTTTTATAAAAAAAAAAATGCAGTTTGAGGTATTATTTGAATGTATACCCAAAAGTGGATGGACCCCAAAGACTGTGAGACCAGCACTGGAGGCAGGGTTTGACCTTCTAAAACCCCTTTTCCCCTTCTGGGTACTTAATGGCTGCTGGGACTACCTACCACACACAGGGCACCTAAGGTTGAGGGGCTTTTACAGAAGAGGCTATCAAGGTTTGTAGACAGAGGGAGCCAATGCTTGGTACACACAAAGTGTATTAGTCAACCCAACCCACGGTACCCACAGTAAAGCTACGCTGGGTCCTCACACTGGCATTAAAAAGACGGACTGAGATCCAAACACAAACAAGAGGACCAATCAGAAGTGACCATTGCTGGCCTGATTACTTATGAGGAACAGAATGAAGCTATTGCAGTAGAACACCGCTGCCTCGCCGTTTTCAATGCGTTCACAAGGTGCGACCAGCCGCTTAGTGACCCTCTGTGAGGAGCTTGCTTGATGGCTGGTTTCCCATAGTACTGTTTCCAATGAAATAAGCTTAATATTTATTACTTTTTTTGTTTTTTAAAATTAAACTACACTCAGGGTCTTCCAACAGAGGGCAGAACCAACAACTAAAGATAAAGCAAGCGTGGCTACTACAGCACTGCCCATTATTTGGTCCAAAGAAGTGAGAATCGATAGTGATTTGGTCCTTGGGGAAGAGCCACCTGAGTGCGCTGTGCGAGGCGGTAATCAGGGTGCAAACTGATATCACAACAGTTATTCTGTTCAGTCCTTTATTTCCCTATTTCAAACATGTAAAAAATAAGTATATTTCATATTGCAACATTACTTATAATGATTTATATAGCGACATCATATAATGCAGCGCTGTACAATGGCGGAGCATGACAAGTAGTGCATAACACGACTTTTTGGGCTTACAGAAACATAAGGCAAGGAACGCCCTAACCTAAAAGAAATTCAATAAACACAAGCCAACTGATAAAAACTCTTTATTAAAGGCTCTCGCCCTATGATAATGAGGTCCTATTACGAAATTTTTGCTTTCAAAAGGCCGTATATAAATTAAACAAAGAGCGTTCTATAGGACCGGCGTCTTTTGAAACACAAAAGGCTCGGAGGACCTCACGTGTGGTGGGTCAGCTGATCTAAAATTACAAGCTTGCTATTGAGAACAGAATTACTAGAGGTCTCTCGTGATGAGTGACACCTTAATTATTAAACAGAAGAAAAATAAAAGACAGACAGAAATCAAGATGGCAGACAATAATGAACGCTCTCTCCCTCGAGATCAACCTCTGACCCTCTCTTTTAAATTCCCCTTTATCCTATACTATCCTTTAAGAGAAGATAATGGTCTCCTTTACAGGCTTTGCACTTGTGAGTGATGCCTGGTTGCCTGCTGGTTCCTTATCTGCATGAACCGTATGAATAGATGGATGAACAGATGTTACAGAAAATGCCCATTCCATGTTTGTTCACCTGAATAAAGGCGCTTCCTCGAAGGTTAAGATAATAAGCGTTGCTATGGTCTTCGTTTTGGGGCTGACCGCATTATAACTGAGAGAAATAATTTGTCAAGGCTCGCTCCCTGGTATGGCAAGCTTGCATTTTCCAACCAAATTATTTCTCATTGGTATACAAAGACTTTAAATTTAAATGATGTTATATATTTCTTTTTAGAGAGAAAGATGTTTAGTACAGGATTCCACCGTGTAAACGCGTGAGATTGTTCAGTTACAGATGGACGATAAACCATTGACGACAGGCACCATCTTACCATATATTACCAATTAATATAGCCGGATGAATGCGAGGAACATTGTGCTATACGGCGATTATATAGCTCCGGGAAAGCTAATTCCCTCTGTTCATACAGCATTGATACACTTGCTCTTGGGAATCATGTAAATGTCAGTATTTTCCAGTCCGCCATTGCTTCTCAAAGCAGTAGACAACATGACCTCTGTCCAGTCTCCCAGTAGCACCAGTGGGATGTACAAAATTTCTCTTAATGTCCCCCGGAAGGTCAATCAAGCAATCAGTTTGACAGATCACATTGACAAATGCCGAGAATGTGGCATAATTACGGCACTTGGGACTAACAAAGTGTCAAACTTCACGGGTCATTAACAACTACAGATCTCTCACTTAATAAAGGTTATCTCGGTAAATCACTACTGGCCCTTGAGGACTGAACAGATAGCTGTTGTGAAGATAAAGCTGTCCTACTGCATCTGGCCAGATGAGTAACATTGGAATCTTAGTTCAAAAGGTTGAAGGTGACATTTCACCCCGTCCTAACCTAACCATCGCTGTGGATGGTTCATATTCTCAAAGATTGGTTCATACTAGAGGTTCTTCACCTTTTGATCTCACAAAGTATAAATACCACTAAATACCACGTAGCCTCATGGGGTACATGTACATCGGTACGAAACACTGAACCTAATCAGTCTATTTTAAAGAACAGTCATGTCCCTCAACTTATATTTTTAATGCATATTTGTGTCTATTCTGCACAGAATCCAGGGCATTGTACATCATGCAAATAGGTGCGAGCATTCTGTAGTTATTTGAGTTCTTCTGCTTCATTTCCTCCAGCTGCCTCTCCTGAAAATTTGAAGCATGATTGTGCCAATGTCTTGTACATGCCCAGTAGCACTCCCATTTAATTCTAAGAAGTATTCAGGTACTTTATACACAAAGACCAAGTCTGATGATTCTGCACTAAATTATGAGGATCAAAGGTAAAGTGTGATATGAATGTGCAGATCCCACTGTACTTGCGCATGAAGCAGCACCTTGTTCACGCGGGTAGGACTTTGTGTATCCGTTGACCTAAGCAGCATTACATGTTTTGTAAGTAGGCTTCCCCAGGTTAAAAACAGACACACATATTTCACAGATATTCACGCAGTTTGAATGACCAGATATTTTGGGTTAGGGAGACTCGCAGCTTGTGAGCCCAGTAATCTGTGACGGACTGTAGCACATCCCTGTTTTTAAACAATTATGTCCACGACATGCTGCGTTGTGTATAATAGCCACAATGTAACGTTTGGAGTTTTGTCCTGTCTTTCACTAAACAGGATAAAAATAAATACGTTATCTTGGATTATATCTGAACTGCATATCACAGATACAAGAGTTCATTTTCCCTTTATAAGACCATTATTGGTACATTTTATGCCCAGAGTAAATAAAAAAAGAAAAAAAGGAATAGTTTGGACATTTTTTTTTTATTCCAAAAGGCATAACCTTCTGTGTTTCCTAAAACCATGACACACATTCTGTAACCCCACTGGTGCACACATGCTTTGGTAGAACACCAAGTGGACCAAATGTGATGTATCACAGCTCAGGATTTAAAGACAATCTGGTAGATTATTGTGTGTTTTTTTGTTTTTAAATAAATAAGAGCAGCTTCTATAATCTTCACACAATTAATTGCGCAATTTGTGTTTCTGTTCTTTTTCATATTTTCCATGTCCTTCCCTAGAAGCCAAGAAGTTACGTTATCAAGTATGGAGAGAAGTCAAAACGGACGCCGCCGAATGCGGAGGATTTTAATTTTCTCCCAATTTCTTCATTATAGGACTATCTGTAGGAGCGTTGGTAAAGATACTTCCCACAACAGCATGGGTGCCCCAGACGTGGTGGCGAATAACTTTACAGCACCCCAGGTCCTCAACTCGGAATCCCAAATGACGATAACGTTCATCCGTTTCGAAGAGTGTGTTGTTTGTGTAAGGCCCAAAGTACTAGAATAGAAATATAGATTAACTTGTGATACTTGGTGAGGCGGTCAGTCCCAGCAGTGACAGGCAGTTTGTTTTCTTCAATCCACAGATTTTCCTTGGTTGTTTAAGCATTGACCAAAATGTGTCAAGCATTTGCCTGGTGAATATATATCCCATAAGCGGAGCAAATATTGGCCACCAGCAATAAAAAGGAAAGCTGCATACCTTCCTTTAATCCATTTACACGTGAATCTTCTGACTTTTTACATACAAATATTAAAAATACACCCAACAGTTCCTTGCACTACTGTTCATTTGGCCCTTAAGTCGCCATTTTAACACTGCTTCCAATTCAAGGCATCCATTTATCCCAGATTATTTTTGCCTCCAGAAGCTTTCTGGGACTTGTCTATAAAATAAATTTACGTTGCTGATACAACGTAGCGACATCACATTGAATTCAATGGGAGAGCTTTCTGTGCATAGACTACCCAGAACCCCTTGCTCAAGTCAGTGGTGGAGATGGATAGTGATCAGTATCTGTGCATGCGTAGGAGATATGCATTCAGTCAAATGCACCTCCTGCAATGCAAACTGCAAAGATGTGGGAAAAGAGAGTAAATGCCTAGAGGGAATTCTCATGAATCCCTTTAACCATCTGCATGGGAAAAATGTTCATTTAAAGGCAAAGCTCTACTATCCTATGCTGCTGGAGTGTCCTTTTGTTACAAGGTTTTGGCCGAACCTCCTGCGATAATGTATGTAGGAGGAAAGAAACTTGTTATTCAACTCGATACCATTAACTAAATTCAGAAAAATATAACAAGTCTTTATGAATCTGTATGGCTGAAACGTAAACAACGTGCTGGAACCAGTTGGAGTGGTGGAAGATGAGTTACAAAGCAATACAGAATACAATTCCCCAAAGATTACATACCGCAAGTCCTGACGATGGGTCTATAAAGTCTGCCCAGTAGCCTTCTGCCCTCAGGGCATAGCAAATTTCTTTGGCACCATTAATGAACTGAAATAGCAATGAAAAACACCATTTAAAAAAAAAAACAGACTAAAAGAAAAGAAAGCTTATCTACACAACCATTAAAAAGTTTGGGGTCACTATGAAATGGATCAGAAATACAGCCCAGACGTTAATTTTGTAGATGACTATTGTACTACACAATTGTCCTTATGAATTTAAATATTTTCTTTTAAATATGCCTTCCTTCCTGAGTTGGGGTCAAAACGGCTCAAGGACACATCAGATATTTCCCCCAATCAAGCAAATTTTCCCAGCCAAGAAAACACAATATTTAACAAGTATTCCTGACTGAACCTACCACAAAATGCCACATGGATCGCATGTTAAGAAACTCTGTGCAAGCCAGAACAATTTGTACACCGGCTGTAACAATGTACCGGTATATCACTCAGGGGCAGAATATAGGTGGCCGCAAACAAGATCGTAAGCGGAAACATGCATGCGCTCACGTTAAAAAAGCTGGAATCGCTCCCAGATTGTGGTTTTACTGCAAATTAGTTTAACAACGAAGAAGAGTGGGGAAAAGGATAGATCTTGGTATAATCACAAGCTTTAGCTTCCTAACTCTGGCTAAATAACTGGATGCCGTCACGGATACAGTATACAGTCTAATTAGATTTGCTGGCTTCTAATATCAACTGTCAGCAGATAGGCTTTCCTTTGTATGATTGTCACTTAAGTGTGTAAACTTAGTGTTTTATTAACAATGCAGATGATTATGTCAAATCTTTAAGATTTACCTTCGCGGTGTCGGAGAATGATGTGAACAATACACACAGTTTCATGGCTTGATTTAATTACTTGATTCAACCATCTGATTAGCATTTTATTCTGGACAGGAATACAGAGGCATCGTGACAACGGGCAGGTTATTCTTACAGATTATTGATCTGACAATTTAAAGAATAAACATTGTAGCGCTGCCACTAGATGAGAGCGGATGCTAGGAAAACATATTTCATTTGGTTTTTATGTATTGGGTAGTCTTTTCCTTAACAACGCATGTTACTTTTAACATGCGGTCTTTACTTGCTGAAGATGCCGCAGCGTCAGCACATCCTACTCTGCCTGCTTTTTGTACCAGTTTCGGCTGTTTGAAGGATCCAATTAGCAGCAGGTAAGCACTCCTATTCAAAGTGATGGGAATACCTTCTGTGAATTGATGCACGCTGATGCAGGCTGTAAGAATTCGGCTGACCGTGCGCATCTCAAAGAGGAGGAAGAACAAATGCATTGAAGCGACACTGATGGAAAAAATCCCTAACATTAAAAAAAGTGCACGCGATGGCTGACAGATCTCGTTAATCTCAAAGGTTTGCATTAGACAGCGCATAGATATTCTAGGGTTAGACGGCTTAGTAAAGCAAAGTTTTAAATGGGTCAAACTCTCCAGTTCAGCTGCATGTGGTCTGGGTTGCTTGTGACCTGACTTGAGCAGCTGAATGATGTAGATCTGATCTGTGTGGCCTGGAAAAGGGATGAGCCAGGTGTGTATATAGTGTTAGAGTGTGTGTATATGGTGTTAGCATGTGTGAACATCAGTGTAGAATGTTAGTGTGTGTCTGTTACTGTATGGTGTTAGAGTGTTTAAATGGATGTTAGTGTATGGCAAGGCTGTATGGACGCAAAAAACCCTGGATGAAAATAAAAACATGATTGGGGAAGAAAACTAGAAATCCTAACTTTTTTGTCTGGCTCCTAGATGTGAACCAATTTTGTCGACCCCTGGACAAGGCCCAAACCAATGGTGTTTATTCAGTAAAAGGAAAGTTATGTTGCAGCTCCTTTAGTTCAGTATTAATTAGGAAGGGTCGTAACTGGCAGGATTGTCCAGCAAGAAGGCTAAAATGGCCCTGTAGAATGCCTAATTCAATGGATGGAATAATCTCACCGATTTAACAATACATTACACAGGGCTGACCATGCTCAGAACTATCCCTCTTTCTCTGCAGCAGACAAAAAAAGCTTGTTAAGAGTTTTTTGATTCTCTATTACATAGTATTCCTGAAAATATTCCCACAGATTCTGCGTTCACAAAAATAGTTGATGCCACAGCCTTGCTGTAGTTAACCTTGCTGAAGAGGTTACCTCGAACACGCTAACACCATTACTTTAACTACATTGGAGCTGACAGGAACAGAAGAATTAATGGATAATTAGACCACATTACAACAGCAAAATCCAGCAGACCAGAACAAACGCGTGAGACAGGGTGCCGCCAGAACGGAGGGAGCTTCAATCCGAGATCCCCATTTACTTGCCGATGGTGCAAACCGTGCTCTAATCTCGTAATTCCAAAGGGTGCTTCATAGCTTGACCCATATAATAAGAACACTGTATTTTGTTTAGTTCCAGTTTGGAAAGGTAGTCATGTTTGAATGAAAATAACTCCAATGCAGATCTCAAACTGAAGAATGGAGACAAGGAATTCTTAAAATGTCATAATGTTGTATTTAATTCGATCTTGCTGACTGGTTGAGAATCTGCTGTGACTGATTGGGGTTGAATGTAAAGCAACAGTTTGCATACATGTACTATACATGTACTCCATAAAGAGATGAGTGAGGGGGGCATAACACCACAATAAGTACAATTATACAGGCTACTAACCATTTAAAACCACTCACCTTTTCCAGTAACATCTCTCTCTCGGTTTCGACCTCTTCGCTCCAGGTGGTCATGTCATTCTCTGTTTTTTGTGTTACAGTCAGTACCATAAGATTATTGCCAGGAGTCTCCGGAAACATTGATACAAAATCTGGAAGACCAACATATCCACTGATAATGCACATACTCATAGCCATAGTACCCATCATTTACTAGCAGCTATCTCTGTTAGCCACCCAATACCCAAAGGAAGCTCTGTTTGACTTTTAAGGTTAATTGTGACATATAGATTGGGTGGACTCCAGTAAAATGACTGTAATATGCTGTAATACCATATCAGGCTGCCTGGGTGTGATATAGTAGAACTTATAGAATGCATCAGGACAGTTAATTCTTAGCTTGATATCACCATGGAATAATGTAATGAAAAAGACAAATACCTTTTTTCAACAGCTCTGGACAGGTCTGAATGGCACATTCTACTTTTGCATGTTCAAAATAAGTTTCCACGTTGTTTATTTGTTGTTGTAGGGGAGCAGCTTCATTACCCTGTGAAAAAAAGTACAAAAAAATGAATAAATATATATATATATACACACACACACACACCTTTATCAAAATAAACAGAGTGATCACTTACCTGGAACTCATTCACAAATTGTGCCATTACAAATTCGTGCCTTTCGCTGGGTGCAGGCTCAGACAGAAGATCAGGTAGATTTTTATGAACTGGAGTTTTTGTTTGGGTGCCTATTCCATTCACATGGGCTTCAAACCCCACATTTCCAGGAAGTTGAAAGCGCTGGTCTTGAGGTCCGAATGGTCCCATAGTCTCATCGGGCCATACTGTTCTAGGAACTAGAAGAATAAAAGACAAAAAAAATATTTACATTATTTTAACAAACCCTATGTTTGTGATAGATTTTATATAAAACGAAAAATGTTATATCCTTGGAATTTTTCAGGAAGCTACTTTCGATCCTACTCAGCCCCACAGTGTAAAACTAAACCCATGTATCAAGAAACACGAGACACCACAGATACAGTTTTGATATAACACACAACATGGGTTGAGACATATTTTTACCCTAGATTTTTATCGTAATTATCCCTTACGTATATCAGGAGGTGTAGCAGCTACATAAGGCTCATCAGACCCCGAGGATCCAGCAGTAGAAAAGGCTCTGGGAATTTGAACCCTTCTGATGAGAGAACAAAACCCCGGGAGGTAGGTGACCAGCCTGGCTCTGCTACAGAGCGCCTGGAAATAAACACACAAAAATATCAGCACAACACTAGTTATAATAAAAAAAACACAGCACTCACATGTTCTTACATTATCTATAGTCTTATCCGTGTCAATCAATGATGGTTATTATTTTATATCCCATATTCAAGGTGTGAAGATGGCTTTCATCCTAACTTTAATCTTAGTCTGATTCATTGTTCTAAAAAGTATCAGATGCATTGTTTGGGTCAATTTACATAATTGCCAATTTCAAAAGCAAAATTGTAGCAACAACTATTGTCACCACGAGGAAGACATGACCGACTCGTTACATATGTAAGCAAAGCTTTATAATACATGGTGCTGCACAGTGAGATGATTGATAAAGAATCCTTTCTGAACCTCTCTTTCTACTGGAGTCTATCTGCATTATTATGGCCTATTGGTGCACTTCTGCAAAAAAGGAGGAGCCACGGGGGACAGGATCTCATCTGTTCCTCCAATTGGGGGAGAGGGTGTGTCTGGAAGCTCCACCCTTTTGGGGAACTGTAGGCAAGGTTCATAGAGAAGCGGACGAAGAAAGTAGAGTCAAGAGAAGCAGAGCGGCAAGAAAAGAGACAGGGACGTGACATTGAGAGTGTGAGTGTGAGTGAGCATTTCAGCCCTTTAATGTACGATCATAGTGCCGATCAGACCCAAAAGCCAGGAGTCCAAGAGAACATCTAGCCAATAAACTAATATTTTAAAACAAATTACCAACTCACATTAGCCATTTGGGTTGTGATATTCCTGTCTAATAATGTGTACCTGAAATGGAGAAAAAAAATAAGTGTACTACATTTTACATTTACAAACAAACTGGGGGAAAAAAGACCCCATTCCCCTTAAATTAGAGAATAATTTGCACAACACAGCAGGTACCCGCAGCAGAACCTTTGTGGATCCAAATAAAAGCATAAATACCAAACATAAAACTGTACAACGGGTTTGAATGTTTGATGTTAATCCATAAAGCAGAACTTTTAAGATGTTTATTAAGTTCTGTAGGTTCCCTATTTTGGTGTCCCAGCTGATGGCGCTGTATACGTATGTATATAAACTGCGTATGGATGGACGATAACAGTCCAATCAAATCAGAGGGCTGAATATACAAACAGGCTAGCTATATATATATATATATACACACAAAGCATATAGGAAAAACAAATACACAAAACAAGTCTGGACATATATATATATATACACATACATACACACACATACGTGTGTGTGTGTCCAGACTTGTTTTGTGTACCCATGTCCCTTTAGTGTGTGTGTGTTTATTCCTATATACTGTATATATGTGTGTATATGATATATAGGTGAATATATAGATATATAATACATACACACGCGTTTAGACAGACAATTTTTTAGATTTTTTCCTCAGAAAAGAGTTTAATACAAACACAGCTCAGAGGTGCCCTGCCCCAACCATGGACAAATCCCCACCACCCACGGACAGTGAAATGCCCCTTCTGTGCATATTCCTACCTACTTGGCCTGTAAGTCTAGGGGGGCAATTCTGTGGGGTGTTCCAGAGCCCGTGCCCTTCCTCAGTCACCGCAATCAGCCTGTTATGGCATGATACGTGCCTTCTGATTGGAAGATAAACCAAAATACGCCCAGTCACACAACGCCACCATTGATTGGTAGTGCTGGTTACTAAGACAATGGTAAAAATGAGATTATGATTGGATGGGAATATTGACTGATGGTACGTGGGCCAATGAGAAGTAAAAGGAAGCAACCTTATGATTCTGTATTCCTAGAATTGTTAGTACACGGTGTTACAGTAATGAAAGAGTTATTATGCAATTCACCCTAACGTATTTATAATTGTAACATAAAGCACAGTATCAATATAAACATATATGTATATAATGTATGTCTGAATATGTGTAATTATATACGTATATATACCGTGTGTGTGTATATATATATATATATATATCTATATTGTATACAGTTTATATTTCATCCTGGCATTCTGGAAGCTTGAATGCCCATTAGCTCACAAAAGTTTTAAACCATTGATTAATTCAGTTTTGATCAGCCTGAAACTACCTGTATTGTTCCCATAATGCTCAGCCTTTCAGCAGAGCACCATGGGAGTCGTAGTCCAAGGCAGCTTGCATAATAAAAAATGCCAAAACCAGTCTTCATTTTCATGGAGAATTTACTATCTGGTGTAATGCCACATTCCAGCACCGGGTGGCAGTATTGTACTGGAAACCTGGTCTGCAAATTAAAACTGCAATATCACAGTGAAAGGCAGGTGGCAGCACGATCCTCTATGGTTTCTTTGCTTATCTACCATTTACATTTATGACACAGAACTGTTAAGAGAAAGACACCTTCAGGCTTGCGTTGGCTCAGTCAGTGACGTACCCCGGTCTAGGCAAAACATTGTGGGGTAGATCATCCTTTTGGGTGACCAGGCCCAGCAGTGTGCTGCTCCTCACTCGGCCAGTTAGAGGAGAGATCCATGATCTCCCCACCGGATCCATTTACACAATGGAGGTTGTGCTGAGCCATATCGTGCCAGGACGAGTGCCCTGGGGTGAAGGTGGTGCGGAGCAGCTGGGGGAACTGCGCTGGGTCAGGCCTAATATCAACACAGACCCTCATGCCGTGCAACCTTATAATTGAATTAGGGCAGTTCAGATTTTCAGATTTGCTATCCCACTGAGCTGCCCCAACGTCCCCTAGTTTGTGGACATCGTGGTCGTGCGCTGTTTGGGGAGGTCAGAGGATTTTATCTGAGCTTCTCTGATTTGAGATTATTTTAAGTTTTCTGCAGTTCCATATACAGCCAACATGCAGCAGGCCACCTAGGGCAGTGGGTTTGGTGGGGTGGCAGCCCATTGAGCCGCTTTATGAGGGCAAGCCATCTTTTTTGGGTAGTTTGCCTCCCTAGTAAATGGGACAGTTTTGCAGATCAGTGATCGTCTTTGGAATGAGCCAATTTATACTGCAATGTACAGCGCTCAGTAACATTGTTTCTTTGTGCAGCGCAACCTAAGGCGGAGGAATCGCAGCCCTCCATTAAGTCAGATGGGGTGTCGGGGGGCTCTGTCCGTGGTGAGACCTTGGCAGCAACCCCAACAAATACCATCATTGCCAACACGGTGCCCAACAGGCAACAATACCACAGGTGTATTAAACCTTGAGTGGCGGGTGAGAAAGACGTATTATTTCACCAACTTCCCTCTGATTTCTGAAAGGTCCACACCAGTGAGCGTCTCATGAAAGAAATGTGTAAGAGGGGAGATTCATCTGTATTATGTTGCCCCTGTGTAGTGCACAGTGAAGTCGGTGACCAGAAAGCTCATAGTTTAAGAAACACTCCCTACAAATGGATCATTTCCATGTGCCGCTTATGGGTTGGCACACACCTCCGAGTGTCTGTCTTTGGGATCTAGTAGATCCTGGTCCCTCGTTCATCCGCTAGTGGCCATAGTCACTTATTGCTCTATATGTCATAATAATGTGTATATAAACTGTAAAAAGTGTTAAGTTATGCAAATAAGAATATTTATTATTATTGTAAAGCAAAATGGTCCGTATCTTGTGATTTCCGGTGCTGGGATGAGTGTTGGTGGAACAGATGGGACGTGGCTCTGACGATGAATATTTCATCACCAACAATTGTGTCCCCCCCATGGCTTCTGTGAAAAATGGAGCATTAAGCAAGTGCCTTGGATGCCTTATCACACTTCCGGTCCTGTATTTGCTGGCCCGACGTATTCCTACCGCTTTGTCAGTCTTTAACCCAGAGCCATTTCTAGAATATGGAGATCATTGAGTCCTCTGGGTTTACGGACTGTTACGGAAGCGAATGGTAAGTAAGTAGCAAATCCGTGCTGTTTGCAGTCATTACCAAAGGCAACCAGTAGGGGGCGCTATTATGCTTTTGATTGTTAGATTTTGTGAAAGCGGTGACAATAGGGACTCTTTCCCCCGCTGCAGTACAATGTGTTGCGTTAAATGCCTGCAGCGCGCCCTTCTAACCAAACAAAATGCGAAGAATGAATGTGAGCCATATATATAATTTTTACAACACCGGCTGATGGCCTGTTTATCACGCTGCACATCCTCTGCTGAGTCCCGGGGCGTAACGTTATATTCCCAGTGTTCCGGGTGCATATGGGATGGTTACAAGGGGGTCTCTCATAAGCAGCCCCCAACTTTACTACTTCAAGGGGTGAAACTCTATCAATACCACTTGGTTAGCTAAAACCCAAACAACCGATGCGGAATGAGCCAGAAAAATATTCATCATGCTTTTTGGCGTAAGTATACCTCCTCACAAGAAATACATGACTCTCACTCACATGATCAGCCTTTCCTTGGAGCCCAAATGTACTATTTGTTATGTTTAAGAGGGACAAAACACTCCCTCACACATGAAACTATTCTTTGTATTTATTTCATAAAATATTTCCCGTTGATTGGAAGCATTTTTTTTTTTTTTTAATTTGTTGGAAAAGTTTCTTTTTCGCTTTTTTTTCTATTTTTTTTTTTCAAGTTCTTTCTTTTGATCAAACAGCAGCAAAACATAATAGCAAAAAAAAAAAAGAAAAATCTAATTTTTGAATCCCCAGGACTCTCTTAACTAGATGGTATTTCCTGATGATGTCATGGTGACATCGCTGGGGCCCCTATAAATATTTATTTTCTGTTGTGTTGTAACTCTGCGAACTAAACGATCCACCTTGTGATATCTTTACATTGGAACGGAATGAGGGGTATATTGGGGTTGGTTAAATTTCAAAATTAAATAAATATAATAATAATAAACATTAAAGATAATATATGTTTTTAATTGTTGGATTAAATTCTGGTTTTAGCTCACCTCTTAGAGTTCTCCTTTAAATCTACCAAACCCATTTACTGGGTTAGAGAGACTCGTCGTGGAAATCTGTTACTCTGGCGTAGCGTAGGGCACATCTGTGTTTAATGTAGAACATCACGCTGTCTAAAATCACGGAGAATGTGATATCCTCCCCTGAAGGGGGAATGGGACTAATTATCCACTCGGCTACAACTTATCCCCTTGTGGACCCCCACAAATTTCACAAAATCTATACCTTTATGGTAGTGAAGCTTACGGTAGGTGGAAGAGAAATAATATTAGTAAAACCTGAAGAGAAACTACAAGTAGGTTCTACAAGGAAGGTGCCGAGTCAGCATAATAGATAAACCTGGGAACTTTCTAAAGGAGCTGACCCCGGGAAATATTAACCCCTTTCTATGTATTAGCTCACCTATTGTATTAACATAATGGCTCTAATCCCGGTCCTCAAGGAAACCTTGTCAATATTCAAAGATGACTTAATTGAGACACCTGCATTCAAGCAGGGATATCGACCATAACATACTGGTAGCAAAGACACCAATCGGGAGTCTTATATATGATGACAGCGGGGGGAGAATAGAGATAAGTCAGCTCCAGACTGTCAGAATCTGGCCCATCACTCTAAAATTAGGGCAAAAACCCCAGGTGTGATGATAGAACAGATACATATTAAAGCCAATTCTTGACATGTAGATCGTGGAACTTAAAAAAAAATGGGTTGGCAAGTTAAAAACAGAATCTTCAACAAATTTGTCAGAATTCATCAGTCCAGCCGTGTCTGAAGATCAAATCCAAAGAACGGTATGGAACCAAGTGTGAGTGAATGAAGGAACTCACATGGAACAATATCTTAATGTGAAATTGTATATATATATTTCTTTTTCATTGCGTAGTTGAGACCATAATCATGTCTAGTGTCTATTGAGGGGGGGGGGGGGGAATAATATATATATATTATTTGAATAAATTAAAATGCACAAAAATAATTATTCTGGAATTTAAACACAAGAAAACAAGTTAAATAAATACATTTATATGTGATTAGATTGTTTTTTTTTAGTAAATGTTAGCATTTTACGATAAAACTGACTGTAATCATTAGTAGCCATGACTCGTGAGACCCATAACCACAATCAGGCAGTCCTTCTATTGCTCCTCGAATACGACTAGAATTTTAATTGAAGTTTATGTATTTTTAGTACAGCCACAGCTTAAGAAATAATCAACTTAATATTCTGTAATAAAATTTCCATTCTTCTTCATAAATTATACATGGCCTGTGTATAAAGTTCGAGATTAGATCACACCGGGAAGTCAAGAATCGAATCTGAAGATGTTTCTGCTAATGGGAATTAAAAATGAAACGAACACCTAGCGATGGATATGGGGCCGCGCGCTTTTAAATATTACATAATCTTGATTTGTGAAATAATTGCGTTTGGTTATACCGGATTTAATAGTCACCCTATGCAAATCACGCTGGTTCCTTCAAGCATTGAAAAAAAAAGAAGTCCAATATCACCTGGAGGCAGCTGGTTTTTCTGTGTAACAAGAATGATCCTGAAATACACTAAATCAGTGTCCATAAAACACTTAAAAATGAAATAGAGGCCGTCCTCCTAAGTGGATTTGGTATAAACATAATGTATTAATACTGTAGCAAATTATAAAACAACGTTCATCTTGGGTGCCTGGAATGTGTCCAGTGTTGCCCCTAAAGCAGGGGCAAATCTGCACCACAGGCACTTACTAACAGGAACCCTTATACCAGGACGACCAGATTGCTCTTTTAGCTGGAGTCTTCAGTAGAAGGCGATATCTTTTATTGGGAAATTATAGAAAAAATTATCTTTTGAGAACTCTCTTTTTCTTTCTTCTTCTTTCTTCGTCTTCTTCTTTCTCTTCCTTATTTCTTCTTTCTCTTACTTCTTTCTTCTTCTTTCTCTTTTTTTATTTCTTTCTCTGAGTTCCCATGATGACACCTTCCATTTAAGACTTCATAGTCTCTTTAACCACGGACTGTAATTGTGATGATGTCAGAGTGGATTAAAACGCCTTTTAAAAACCCTCTTGATCTCATGTACTCATTTTCCTTAAACATCCCCCAGTGAGAATTAAATACAGTGGGACCCGTCAACAATCCAAGACATTTATTGTCATCTGCTGTCAGTTTATGCGTGTGTTAAAATAAACAGCCCTCGGCTCGGGATCTGGTCGTATTACCGATGAATCATGGCGCATAACGGCGAGCCATAATGTTGCTATTATAATCAGCTTGAAGCTTAATCACTTTAATCGAGATGCATAATTAAACCTCATTTACCAAGGTACTATGCCCAGTTCAGGTATTACATGTCCAGAGCCGCCAGCAGCCTCTATAATTAAGACAACTGCTGCAACATAAAAACTTAGGCCTGTTGGCAGCTATGGTAGCGTAAGCGCTCATCTTTAGGGCAGGACAAAGCAAGGCACATTTATTATTAACAAACTATAGTATTATCTACGGTTTGGTACAAAGAGCCTGATTATTTACCAAACGGCCCCCTCTTCACCCCTCTCATTCCGTGCTTTTCCGGTTTATCCTGCATGTTCCTGGGGCGAGGAGTGATGTGGATTCAGCTTCTATACCCCCATTGTGGTTTCATTCATCACCATCATACGACGAAGCTCTGGGTGTTTATTACCCCCCCCTCCCCCCGGTTGGATGGTGAAATGCTTCTTCCTCGCCCTTGAGTTGAAGGTTTAAGCTCTAAAATTTGAGACATTTCCATACATACTTGGAATGGCGTCCAAGAAATTCTTCCTTATTTTCTTATTCCTCCCAGTCTCCTGAGAGCGCCTGAAGTATCTGGAGGTAGAGAAAGAGCGTTAAATGTAAAACATACAGAGATTACTCGTGGGCTGTTATCCAAAGGAGCCGATGTTTGTTTTTTTTAATCAATTATTTATCTTTTTTGTGTAACCGTAGAGAGGGTGGATCTTCTTCACAAATCCATTTTTAAACATGTTTAAGATAATCTGAGGTGGGCCGTTCACAATAGGCTGCGTTGGCCCCAGGATAAACCCTGCGGGGGTTTATTTACTAGACAATCTTTCAACAAGGGGACGCGCTCTCCAAAAACAGGGAAAAAAAACCCCCAAAACCAAAATAAAATTAAAATAAAATACGAGACGTAGGTTTATTTGTTAAACTGCCTTTATGAGCCAAAACGTTTCAACCGTTAACATAATTATATATAATGTAATCATTCTTAAGCGTCCTTAAAAAAATAAATATAATAAAGCCACTGAAGCCATTTATGAATACATTGTGACAATTAAGTGAACCGAGTTAATTACAATTTTAGCTCATAATTAGAATATTCAAATATATGCAAAGGCTGTAACTAGATTGACATATCGCCCCCCAAGCCACAGTCCGAATGGTTTTCCAACTTGTGCCAGAATATCTAATTGACGCCTACGTTGAGGGTACTCCGTGCTGAAATTACAAAAATATTTTGTAATTTTTTTGTATTTTGGAAAATATCTTTTGGAAAATATCTTTGGTCTCAACATAAAGACTAGCAGGGGATAGAGGCCAGAGACTTTTTAGCGACTAATTATTTTTTGTGTGTTAAAAATGAACAAATGTGTGAGATCTTGGCAGTCTACGCGTGTACGTGTGCGGGACACCGAGTCCTTTAATTTCCTGCAGGAGGACCACGTCGGAGCCAATCAGGAAATAAAACTACTGGATCCAGTGCTTGTAAGCTTTTAATTCACATCGACATGGAGCAGAAGACACGACAGCAAAACAAGAACACTTGACTGACGCGTTTCGCCCTTGCGTGCTCCCTCTACCTGGCATTGATAGTTCCATGTGTACTGATGATGGGTCCAAATCTGGAGCCAAGGGATACCTTTAAGCTCAGTTACTGAACGCCATTAACTTGTATTCAGGTTCATTGTACTTTATATCTCACTTGATGCTCGTTGGGAACGAAACGCTGCTTTCTACCTTGAGAATGAACAGCGGCCATGCTCCAGCTTAACAGAGTTTAACTCTCTTTTATATATTTGTTTATTGTGACCTACGTATTGTAATTTTGATCTGCCCGTGAGGTTCCTAAGCTGATTTCTAGTTCTTTTTTTATTTGTCTTATGTTACAAAGTGTTTTTTTTTTTAAGATTCTCGGCAGCGTTAAAGATCGGAAGGTTGAGGTTGAAACATTTCCGTGTATTTGAAATGGAGAGCGGTATTAAAAGTTTCCAGTTTCTATGACATTCCTTTGTGTCTTGCAGTTCTGGAAGTTTCACTTCGTTCCGTCCCTTGGGAGCGGCACAATGCCTTTCAGAAACCGGCTTTGGAGTTTATGCCAGCGGTAGAATTCTACGTGTTGAGAACAATCACCGCAAATGGAATGTAGGCGAAGGTGGAGAACAACCTCTCGAACTTGTCCCCACCGAAGACAAAGGATTGTCAAATAATCTTTACAATGACAGCTTTCACTTTGAAATCCAATGCCTGTCTGGTGTAATAGAAAGCAGGTGTATGGGATATCATTTATCTAATACCATGCAAAATACATGCGTCTGTCTCTTTATTTGTTATGGGTGTGTGTCCAAGCTAATGGATTCTCAAGCAAGCCTTGGCTCATGGGTTCTCCAATATAAAAGAGTACAGGATTTTTACAACACATTGTAATGTCCAAACTGGTTTATTCACTAAAGTTCAATTGAGTTTACTCATAGACTAGATAGACATTTCATATATCCAAGAACTCAAACATTGACACCATGTATATACAATCATTTATACTTTAGTCTGTCAGATATTATAAAGAATTAACAGTCATCAGATCAGTGAGACGATGGAAACAGTTCCAGGGTCCCAAAGTCAATGTGGTATTATGACGGCAGGAGGGACACCTGTGGTTAAGGGGATCAGGTGAGAGGTGGTGTGGAGATTAGTCTTCCTCTTAAGACTGTCATCATAGGAATAGTCTTTATGCACGCATTTATACAGGTAAGCGATGTTTGAGCTAAACGATAAACCAAGAAGCATAGATTTTGGCGACAGAGAAGAAACATTTGGCCCATTTAGTCCGCTCACCATGGATTTTGAAGGACCGACACCGATGGGCTTCTTCTGCAAGAAGAGCTGAGCTGATCCAGAATAATGCATAGAAAAGTTATTGAGATTCCAAGAAATTCCCTTTTTTGTCTTCACATTCCACAGGTCTGCCCTTCGAGGTCCCATCTTCGAGGAGAAACTTATTGGCTTTCACACTGAATGAATACCTACCCTACTCTATGGACAATGTATGTCTTTATGTGTGTTTTGGTCAGTTTTGTTTATTGTCAATTTTAATGTTATTTTTCATTTTTACTCTCCACTTTCGAATCTGCTGGTACTTTACCGGCCCCAGTTTGGGAATATTTAAGTAGATCAAGGCCAATGGGTGCCTACTTCTACAGCTTCACGTGTCCAGAGTGCCAGATGAACATGGTGGGCTTGTGTAAAGAACACATAGTGTGCAGTACTTTTGTGATGATTTGTTAAGCAGGTTATTCTGGTCTTTAAGTAAATTCTTTTATGTTATTTAACGTCACTTTTGTCTTGGTTTATGTGTTTGTTTGACTTGTTGTAGCAGTATACTTTTGTGTCTCTATTACATATTACATTGCCGCATGTTTACAGGTTTAATGTGAATATCAGTGTGATATCTTGTGTGGGCTCAGACTGCTATTTTTAATTCCCTCTTTATATAGCGGTATTTGAAATGATTCGAGAAACGTAACAATTAGTGAAAACATGTCTTAAAATGAGGTGCTGAGTGGGAGTTGTTTAATAATTGCAGTGAGTCATTAAAACCCTCGGTGTCTGCGTTCTCACTGCGAACTGTCTTGGGTAATTATCATTCCATTTTGCTTTTACAGTGCTTTCATTTACCGGGGAGTAACCGGTTCTTGGCAAGTTCGATTTTTTAAGATCCAAAAAAAGAGCTTTTTGGGGCAGGGTGGGGCAACCCATGGGTGTCTGAGTTTCTCATGTTTCTTCTAGAAGTCCTAGTATTCTGAATCGGCAACCAGATGATGCGAGTTGACTTTCGAAACCACTTGAGGGTAGCAGGTTGATGATATAACGCAACAAGGAGATCATTACTTGCCTGAACAAGCTAAACTAACAAAGATGAAAGCCATGAGGTCATATGTTTCTGTTGGGTCTTTAATTGGTTCCATAGTAACCTTTACAATCTCTTTCAAACTCATTACCAGAAAGCAAACAGTTTCTATAGCTTCTGTAATAGAATATATAATATTCTACAACGGTAATAAACTGTAAGGCTTTGTCCGTCTAGCTCTATTTTTTTGGTAAGGGATGCAGGTGATGCTCGCTCAATGCTTGTCTGAGCACAACCTCAGATGGTGGACTTACCAAACTGGCTACAGAGTGTAACCCTCACCCAAATCAACCTCGTGCCCAGGTGACCTTAAGCTGGGGGTACAATTTACCAAATAGGCAATAACATTAACACATGCTAAGACATATTGGCACAGAAGGAGGGGAGAGCCCCGTTCTTGAGAACTTACAGTCCATTATGAGGTTTAATAAGCCTGTTCACTATAGTGCTGAATCCGTGTAGAAGTGTGCTCTTACACGTGTTTCTAGTATATCCCATTTCTGATGAGTACAGCAATCATCCCAGCTCTTGCCTGATTAAAATTCCCAGCATGCTGATGACCAACAAGAGCTTACGCCGGGTATTTTGTATTATTCATTAATGTCTGTTCTGGAGGGTTATCTAGTGACACATGGATCAGCACCAAGGCACCAATCACTGCATGAATTCTTGTGCGGTGTAATAACACATCTATATTTCTTCATTCCGACTACCCAACAACGTTAGAAACACATATAGAAAATAAAGCTTTAATGGGCATTGGATAGTTTTTGTGTTAGTGGTCTTATGAGCACTGGATGGTTTTTGTTGCGCTGGTTAAAAGGTTTTTTTGGGTGAAATAAAAAAGAGTATGGAGAAGTTCTGGAAGTTGAATTTTACACATAGAATTTGGTTCAAAGATTATACTCAATTCTCAAGACAATGCAAACATATAAGAAATGGCAAAGTTCCAGGTGGAAATAATAGAAGGACAGCATCATCACAATGTTCACAATGAGTCAACATTACCGATGGTTTTTCCAATAAGATGTTCACTAAGTTACCAAAGTAACATGTTTGGGTTCTCCAGTAAGTCAACTGAACATAATTCTTTGCCGAAATGGAGGCCATGGCCCAACTTTACCGAGTTTGGCTTTCCTATGATCATCACTTTCTGGCCTAGCATCACCCCCTCAAAGCCATGTCTTGTTTGACACATTCGGGTTTTATCAGTGTTCTCATAGCGTTTGGAAATATGATAAAATAGCCTGTAGTTCCCTTCTTCATTGTCTGTTTCCAAAGCATTTCCAAGTTAATTTTACCTCATCAGGAGAAATCATCTCGAAACCAAAAGGGAAGTAACTATTTAAGGAACGCTTCAATAGGAAGAGGAAAGATTCTAAGCAGCTGTGAGAAATTAGTCGAACCATCATTAGAATCCTTGTATGGCAGAGGAATAAGTGATTCTACTTTATTTTACAGTAAAATACGGTACTTGGAGTAAAAGGAAGATACAAGAAAAAATGGCGGATCTACTACTCCTCTTTGCATTTCAAATCAACTTATTCTAAAATGAGAATACTGTAATCAGAACATTGTGTTACATTTCCTGACCTATGTATGAGTAAATACCTTTACATTGTAAATCTACCATGACATGCTTTCAATATATACAATGTATTGTTCCGGCACATAGTAAATAAATAGTTTTACGATTTACCTACCCAACCTAGTAAACCGGGTGTCACATAGAACGTTGAAGAGCCGTAGAGTTATCTGAGGCCTGACAAGAATTCTACCATCAATACAATTATCCCTCTGGGAGGTAGACCTTATGATGATGAGCGGTAAGAATGGCAATTATAGCCTCCACGGGAAATTTTCTCTGAGGATGACAGGGAGAGGTTTTTGCCGCCTCTTCTCTTGGTCTTTCTTTCTGTAGAATGTTATATAATTACAAGGAACGATGTCCACTTCTCCCTTCACGCCCAAACACCCCGTGTGTGCAGTGTTATTGTTCAGGTACAGTAAATACATTCCACTTTGAGGTTTTTAAGAGGTACATCAGTGTCACCCTCATTGCTTTTATCATCATTAAATGTGTTTAAAGGCTGTGGTTTTTCTACGGGTTCCTCTCATATCACTGTATCCTGCATGGAAGTTCTCCAGGAACTCACACGGAGGATGTCATTGGAAAAAGTCTGGCGCATAACGTTAAGGACACTTTCTTGTTTGCTAGAACCCTTATCTTGCTAAAAAAAACCCACTTCTTTTGTGCCCCTGCAACTGTTTACTGTTTTGTGCATTCAAATTCATTCATTTTTAAGGAAATAAGTATGAGATCTCCAACCAAACAAACAAAAACAAAGCGGAGAGCTCTCAATTTACATTTGCATTTCATTCTATTTTTATACTCTCGCTCACACTCACACCCTCACTTACACTCTCTCATACTGGGACTCACGCTCTCTCACAGACTCTCTCAATGTCTCCCTGCCTTCTCTGCCAACGATTCCGTGTCCCTGTCTCCTTCTCTGCAGCTCCGCTTCTTCTCTTGCCTCTTCTTATTCTTCTATCTTCTTTCTTTGTCTGCTCCTCCCTGTGTCTTCTTTCTTCTTCTACTTCTCACTGACTGTTGACTGTACACACGTTACGCATGTGTATACTTAAGCTGTCAATGCTTGTGTTCTACAATCTGTTTTGTATATGAGATGTATGTTCTGTCTTTGAATAAACAGTAATTTCCTGATGTTCTTCTTCAGAAGGTCTCAAGGGGCTGGTGAACGGACCCCCATAGTGTAAATGGTCCAGCCTAGGCCAGAATACAGAGCTTGTTCTTACCGATCTACGAGGAAGATTTATGTTAAAGTGGATGTGTCACATATTTTAATCTCAACACAATATTACATTGGTTTATTTAGGGTATAGAATTGGAAAAGTGACATATCTATTTTAAAATAGCCCCTAGGGTCTCTGGGGACCAATACAAACCAGAACTGGTCTCACTTTTTCCTAAAACAGGGACCTTGTGGTCACCCTACACTATGGCGTTTAGGCACTCAACCGCAAACAAGCGACCAAACCTACCGAAAATGTCAGCTCCAAGAGGACAGCAGGGTAGGAATGAGAACAATTTTAGTGATTAGCTTGGGGCCCAAGGATAAAACGTGATTTTGATGCTTCTACGCGCTTTTCTATTTTTATGTAAAGGTCTTGCATTTGCCATCAGCAGAAAAGTGTCTTATGGACAGGATGACCCGAGTCTCATGATGCGTGAATCAGAGGAATGAGGAATGCACTGCAAAAAAAAAGAAACTCCCAAAAACCACAGTAATGAAAAAGTAAAACAAAGTATCAGCATGGAATGTAATCATTTACCAGATGAAACAGTAGTTTATACATAACAGTGGATGAGCTATAGATAGTTCGCATCTCTGTGAAATGTGATCTCAAACCTGGAAGATCCTGACTCCTGGAAGAGGAAGAAAACCATTTCGAGGATGAGAAGATATTTCTGAGACGCTATTAAAAGACACGCAGGGAAAGTTTATCAGGGATCTGTATATGTTAGCGGTTAGCGTGTAAAGCAGGATGGAAATGAACCGTACCCTTGTGTGAAAAAAGTTACAAAGAAAATATAACTAAAAATCACCATTTTTGTTTTTACTTTTACATTGCACAGCTCAGTACACTAAAGAAATGCATTGAGACGTGTCTATAGGTTAAATATACTGCATTAAACACCCAGTTAATGTATGAACCACATGATCTTCTACCTTAAAAGAGATTTTGCTGAATTTCCGACTAAATGCATTCGAAACATCATCCCACGTGCTGTTAAATATTCAAACTTTACCCAGAATTAAGCTTTAGGTAGTTTAGATAAATGAATGAACTTGAATGAAAGTATATGAATGCATCAGGAAAGAGAAGTATCACTCACGACACTCAACGACGGCATACAGTTATTGTCCAGGCTTAATGATGCGTAAATAGAAGCTAGTTTGTTGGATACATTGTAAATTCTTTGAAATCATAGGATCCATTCTCCATGTTATCATCCTGAAGGGAAACAAATCAGCTGCTTTTGGAAAGGTTAAGTATTAGGTTACAGGATAGATCCCGAGATAATTACTGCTTAAGTCCTCTGAGGTATTGCTTGTCTGGAGGTCACCTCCAAGTTAATTGCAAGTCTCACACCAATTTCACTCATATGCACTTCATATCTAATGACTTCTCTTTATTCCCTTCACAGTGTCATTTATTTATATATTTCACCCCTTTCTCGCCTTTCTCAACAACAACGTATCTGTGTCTTCGAGCTGAATGTTTATTAGTATCAATATTTACAATCATATCTTGGAAAATAGAACAAGCGCCGGGATATGACATCATGGCACTCCGTTGGAGGATGGAGCATGTGGAGCAGGAAGCTGGATCAGGGCTGTGCCAAAAGTAAATACGTCTCTGCTCCTTATGCATTGGCCTATTCTGGCTTTGACAGACTATGACTAGGGTGGCAGTTCCAGAGGTTTGGCAGCTCCATCTGCCACAAAACCAGGAGCAGATGTTCATTAATGACATCATATCCTGGCACTCAGCATATAAGGTGATCGTGGGGGTAAGTAGTGGGGGTGGCTATAGTGCAAAACCGGGAGCAGATCAATCTACTGGCACCACATGTCCATTAATGACATCATATCCTGTGCTCAGCATAGAAGGTGACTGTGGGGGTAAGTAGTGGGGGTAGCTATAGTGCTGCCATGGGCCAGACCAAGGGCTATGCTCAATCAAAATATATATATTCAAACAAAACTTTTTTCTCACTTTAAGGTAAGTTGAAGAAGAAAGGAAACATTCTTGTTACATCCCAATTATATACATCATCTTTTCTCTCGTGCACATGACATCACAACCCATAATTAAAAATTCTTGTTACATCCCAATTATATACATATTATTTTTGAACACATGACATCACAACCCATAATTAATTCATGCCGTTGGATTCTTTCTAATGCAAAGAAAGCATCAATTTAAGCATCAAGAAAACATGAAGAGCAGAACACTTTTCTACATTACCCTGAAAAAAAATCAAAATGAATGTAACCTGCATTATAGCGATAAAAGATATTTAAAGGTTTTTGACTTACATGGCATCAGAAAAAGTAAAAAAAACTGTCCTTCAAAAACGCTTTGATACATGACAAATGGAAGCATTCAGCCTAAAGATAATTATATATCATATTAGAGACGCTTTTATTTAATTTTTTTCGAAGCTACAGTAACTGACTTTTGATAATTGCACAGTTAATTAATGCTGTCATTCAATAAGTTTCCCTAAAGTGTTTACATGGTTATTGTCGTTTGATGTTAAAGCGGACGTGAGATTCCTTCCTTGGTGTCTTCTAAAAGACCTTTACACATAGCTGGGCCGTACAAATCAGAAATCAAGATGACATTCCGCCTGGAAAGGCGACTGCCGCTACCAGCAGAGAGAGACGCAAAGTGACGATGTGTGTGGCCAAAGTGTGAGCCCTACTTCGATCTTCCTCTGTTAGCGCTTCTGGGCTTTCGAGTCTTGACAGGAAAAGACCTCCAGTAAAAATGCACAGAGCGTCTACCTAATATCTCTTGACAAGACGTGTGGCCGTCCCAGTGACTGAGATTTCCAGAGATGCCAAAGGTTATAAGCCTGCTTTGGATCCAGGCAAACAATTCTCCCTTGTTCAGCGTTGTCTGTAGATACAAAGTGGCACCGCGCTTCACTTTGCTTCCACTCCTTATTTTATGCTGAATCTCGACATGTTTAGTCAATATGAATAAACCGTACAGGTCATATTCACATGTCCTCAGATTTCCCCGTTAGCCTACAGAGCCAATAAGGTCTAAACTAACCAGACAGTCAGATTAGGTGGTCCTAAAGGTGCCAAAACTGATTTCTGGTTTGAAGCTCTGTTCTTCTGGTGGAATTTTCCATGACAGCCGACAGTTTGTATAGTATTATTATTATTATTATCTTTTATTTATATAGCACCAACAGTTTACGCAGCGCTTAATACAATACATATATTCAAGGGGTCTGACAAGACGAGAATTCACAGGCTAAGACAAACCGATACATTAGGTGAATCGGCTCGGCTCACAAGCTGACAATCTTGAGGGAATGGGGGGACAAACATAAGACACAGAGAAAGGGTGAGAGGTAGTGTGGTGGTTATATCAGTGACAAGGATGTTCTAGAAGCTAAGATGTGGGTGGTCCACGTGTCTGGCGCCGTGAGTCCACACACTCATGCATACAATGACACTTGCACTCATAGGTGGTGCTACTGTATAAGTAGCTGCTTCTGAACTCTGGGAGCCCTACGTAAGACCATTTTAGATAACCCAATTTTTAGTATAATTGATGAAAAAATAAATAATTGAGCATAATGCTATTGTCTATTTTTAAAAAGATACATTATAGTGCTATAACTGTATAAAGACCTTTATGTCTCTTACCTCCCACATCTTCTGAAGGGGTCCCTAGACCAATGAAGGCCCTAAGCAGCTGCTTAATCTCCTTAAACTCCATGTCGAGCCCAAATTGATCTACGGTACCCTCGCTAAAATGGGACAAAGTTGAATGTTGAATTCATCCTTGAAGCAAATCATTACTCGCTATGCTTTAAACAAATAGGTTTTCCATGTAATGGAACGTGACGTAAGATCTTTAACCACAGGTCTTAAGGGAAAACTGACCAGCCATGGTTAGAAACAATTCAATTTAAAACAGCCTGGAAGAAATGGACCATTTACTTTCTTTCAGTTATCTTTAAATCATAGGTCGCCCTCCCCCACCCCTTTACATTCCATACATTTTAAGAATTAAACAAGACGTGCTGTTTTTTTATACAATTAGGGTCTGTTTTTTTTTTTTTTATAAGAAATGACTTCATTCCATTTTTTACTGCTATACATATTCTTTCATGCAGTCATAAACAATTTACTTTCATGATTAACAGTTTGGAACATAAAAAATACGCATATTTTCTGGTGTAAAGCCAAGAAAATGCCTAACTGCTTTTTACAAGGTAGCTTTGTCTTGTAGAACTCTAAAGAACGGAAAGTGTTTGTGGAATGTTTCCATATGTCTTGATTTAAGTAATTTACTATATAAATACAGTAACCCTTGGAGAAGGTTTAAAAAACTGAGAGGCCGGCTATAACAGCCGTGACTGCATCTTACTCGGCTCCGGAGGGCATCCTCCTGGTCTGTGTGCCAGTCCATGTGAAGTCCCAGTCTCTGTCAAATGTATCAATGAACAGTGCCCGCAGTGGTCTCTCAACATGGCACCAGTAATATGGTATATCCAAAGCCACAGGGCACCCTAAATGTTCCAGGGAAGACAGAAAGATAACCCTAGATCCATTGGGAGGTCGGAGCATGACTTCTGGCCTATGCTGGGCCAGTTAGTATGGCTATTGGCTCCTTTGGTACACCACCAGGGCCAAGTCTAGGGTCACAGCAAGAATATTTTTGGTGACCCCTGGGTGGATGTGCCTATATTGCTTACTCCTCCCCTTAACAAACATAACCCTTCTAACCACACCCTTTTCTATGGCAACCGCTCCAACTCTTCTGGCCCCTCACTTCACGTAACATGTCACCCACTTTCCAAAAGTGACATCTTTGCCCCCAAACAGCTTGTCAGTACCATCTTTGCCCTTAAAAAAACTTACCAGTGCCATCTTTATTCCCCAAATTTACCAGCTTCTCAGTGCCATTTGTAAGCCCAAACAAGTTGTCATTGACATCTTTGCACCCTCAAATGTACCATCCAGCGTTCTGAATTTAAAGGAGGCACAGGACATGAGGGACATAACCTTAGCTAGATGCTTTGCACCTGAGGCAAGAACAGAGACCGCTCCTCACAATATTTTTACTGAGGTGATCCAGACACAGAGGGTGGTACAGTTTAATACCAATCATTATATATTGATCCAGACAGTGGTGTAGCATGACTCTTATTATATATATATATATATATATATAATATATTATATATATAATATATATATATATATAATTCAAACATACTGAGCCAGACATTGATGGTGGTACAGCATGATCTCATCTCCCATCATAATTTTCATCTTGTTTCTTTTTCACTCTTTTACTCACTCTTACTTAAAGTCTGTCACACTCACTCACTCTTACTCACACTCTCTCACACACTCTAACTCACTTTGTCAAATACACAAACACATACGCAGACACACGTGCTAACATACTCACACACACACACAAATCTCTGAAAACATGCAATTCACTTACCCCGTCTTCAGCTTGTCTTCCATGAAGCTGGCTGCTGCACTGCTCCGGTTTTAGTTGTCTTTTTCTATGGTGTCTTATATTTTCATATTTTTGTGAAGGTATCTTCAACCATAATAAGCAATTCTGAGATTATACTAAAAAATCTGAAGTTTTTTTAAAAATTTTTTTTAAACAGATTGCAATGTATTGCTGTTATTCCGGGTTTAGAGTGTTAAAATTGTTTGTCAATCACATTGTTTCTTGATGCAATTCCTAATATAGATATCGTAATATTCTCTTTTGGAGAGCATTGTCTTAAACCACAAGTTCAACACGCATCCAGTGTTTCCACATTAACCCCGTACATACTGTCATCATTAAAATGTGCTACAAAAATACCATCTCAGCAATAAAACATAAAGAGGTCCTAATGATATGAAATAGCCTGGAGGAAGCTTACAGCTGTCAGTATACCTTTTTAAGTGAGTGTCAGAACACCAGACATTATTCGTACAGTGACAGATGACCCTGAATTTATCCAATTTTTGTGCAGTATGCTGGTTAATATTTTATAAAAACCTGTTTTCCCTTAGCCCACATTGGAAGATACAGACAGATCCCATAGGTTTCTGAGTTCAATGTCATGACCTTGAATAACTGCAGGGTCCCTTTGACGTTGGGAGGACCTTGTAGCTGGTGATACCGTTGCTGAGTTCAGCTGAAAATCACTGGAGACCCAAACTATTCTCTGACCATCGCGTCGAGCCGTATATTTATGGATTTACTGATTTTCTGAATTGTGGTGATTGTGACGCCAGAGTTTATTTTCCAAAAAGGAAGATCTGACTTCAGTGCCCAGGACTTGGTTTTTATTACAGACCCTCCTAGGCACAAATACCAATGGCACCCATATATTTTTTTAAATCAGGATAGCAGCTGTTGTTTGGTTCGTGAACGTAATAATGTTAATGTCAGATAACTGCTCGCAACGTCAGCATTTCCAGCCTTGGATATCTATTGGAGTTGCACGAATCCAAATTTTTGGCGTTTTTACATCCATGTCAAGGGTTGCCTGCAGTGGTTTATTCTAGGCCTGGGGTGGCAGGTCCAGGGCAATTAGGCACCCTGTAGCACAATTGGCTGGTTAGAGGGAAGACCACTGATGCCCCCAACCAGCCCATTAACACTATGGAGGGCTATGCCAAGTCGGCACAGAACTCCATAGTTTCCTTCCTCCCAGCGCTGTGCGTCCTTAAGAAGTGGAGCCCCGGCACATCACGTCTTATCTCAACGCCCAGCAACAAGTACGGCGAGAAAAAAATGAAAAATAAGGTCTGCTAAGTTACTATATTCGTATTACTGAGAAAAATAAGTAATATTGGTTGTAAAGGCTTACAGTAAACAAACGAAGCCAAGAAGCACTTAAAACTTATTTATACTTTGAGGCCAAACAAAATAGTGAATATAAATTCCCAGTCTTGTTCCGCCATCCATATTAAATAACCTTACAATTTCATATCACTTGGTTTTTTTTTCCGCGCTTTTTCACCTGTCTCTCATCCTGAAAGAACTAATACATTTTATGCTAATAGATTAATGCAGGAAAAAAAAAAAACGTTTTCAGAAGGCTTCATTATCCGGATATAAATAAAACTCGCATTTCCCATTTTTCATTGGATTATTCATACATTCATTTTCTTTGTAGTTTACGGCATGCAGAATTTCTGGTTGTTAAATTTAATATAAATGATTATCTGTCCAGTAAGTTTTTGGATTTCGGAATAACGCGGTTATATTATGAATGACACATTAAAAGGCATGACTGTGTGCCGTTCTAAGATAAGCTTATTCCTACATACGGCAGAAATCCAGAGCAAGAAATTCATAGTCTTTTACCAGCCCCAGTGTGCACGAGCGTGATAAAGTTGGATTAAATATATAAATGTGATTGTCCTGGAATGTGTGAAGGATAGACCTTGCAAATGAAGAATTAATCCATATTCATCCTTTTAAAATATGAATTGAAAACTTCTACTTCAAGGTAATTTCATTAATAATGTATAGAACAGCTTCATATGTCATGTAGACACATGACAGGTCACTCCAGAAACAAATGGGTATATCTTGGCTGTATGGGAATATTATATATTTTATGTCACTTTTTCCTGAATTTGTTTTTGTAATATTACAAATATTCCGATATTATATAAAAAAAATCAATTGGTGATTAACGTTTGAATATTTCCCAGTTAGTAAGAGATACTGTTATTTATTTATTATTTTATGTAGCGCCATCAGATTCCGCCGCGCTGGACAAAAAGTAGCCATGACATAACCATTGGTATATAACATAACAAGATGGCGTACAGACGCAACAGGTGAGGAGGGACCTGCTCAAATGAGTTTACAATCTAGAGATTGATAGTTCCTCATTATATTCCTGTAAGAAGCTTCATTAGCGCCAGCGCATGGGAAATGGCCTTTTCCGAATTCATCTTTCTGGGTGAATATCAGTAAACTGAGAAACATCATTCTAGATCAACAATAGATATAAAACTGTATGTGACACCAACATAATAAGCCAAATTATCTCGTCATATGAAATATATTTAGAAATTCTAAACACAATTAGGTCTGTTTATTAAAATACTCAATTTAGATACCAAACTTTATTATGTAGAAAGTGTGTACTTTGACCAAACTCAGAAGAAAGCCCCAATTAATCTGCTGGTTAAGCCACCATTGGCGTCTGGAGCTTGAAATAATGGAGAAGGAACTGTATTGAGTTTCTCCGCTGTTCTAGGTCGCCTGAAATACATGTTCCATTTAATAATGTTTGGAGAGGCCACCGGAGTCCAGCTGGTGAGCTGGTATGAGTTATTACAACTTAACTTTAGCAATTAGACCCCAAAAGTTTTTTCATGATTGAGTCTCTAAAAGAAAACATGCTAGTCAAATCTCTCAAGAAAAGAAGGAAACTCGATACGATCCGTAGAACTAAAAATATTTAAGTCGTACATGAGAGAATTTGAATTCTTCATCCAAACTTCATCTAGATGGAATGTATACCCCCCCCAAGATAGAACCCTATACTCACTTATACATTTTTCTTCTTTAATGCAGTTTTTATTCTGTGCCAGGTAAGTTCATTTTATGGTAACCACTATTTGAAAAACCTGCAGGGTGGATTATTATTGCCAGCCAATGATAGCAAATATCAAATAGTCTGAAATATTATCTTTCTACACGAACCACAAACACAAATGTAACATAAAGTTAACTGTTCCAGGCCCTTAACACAAACAGAACCTCACAGAGCAAACCGCACAGAGGCACCTCAGTATAGAGAATACATTGAAAAAATAAAATATTTCAAATAACTCACATTCACAAAACGGCATACAAGGGACCCTGGCGTCCACATTGCCCACATAGATCCTGACCTCCACCCAAATTACACACATAGGACTTGCCATCTTTGTCCCCAAACAGCCCAGCATGAGTCAACTTTGTCCCCAAACAGCCTGGCCTGTGCCATCTTTGTCCCATAAACACCCTGCCTGTGCCATCTTGGTCCCCAAGGCTGAAAAACTCTGCTTGTGCAATCTTTGCCTTTCCATAAATCAATTATACATCTACGATACACACAAACACTTTCACAGTCACTCACTAATTCACACTTGCATTCACGTAATTCATTTACACAATAATGTATTCTCTCACTCATTCACACACATTAACATATTTATGAATGCATTCTCACAAATTCATTAATTCATACTCTCACTCATTTAGACAATTCATCCACACATTCATTCATACTCCCATGCATTCACACAATTCATCCACATTAATTATTTCATTTTCTCACTCATTCACACAATGCATTCAGTTGTATCTATTGTTATGCACTAAACACTATTAAGTATTGAATGGGTTAAACATTAAATATTTAACTCAAATAATTCATAGTTTTATGTCTACATTTATTCATACTCTATCATTGTTTAGATTTGTTTCTAATTAGTGAATCTTCAACAGCTTAGCAGTCCCTTCTTAGCTTGATTGTGTTTTTAATTATTCTATCAGTGTTACTTTTCTTGTCAAAATACAAGACTGTTAATTGTTTCGAAACAAATACAAAGCTGCATCACCTTCTGCGGGAAACGCACTAAAACTAGATTTTTTTGCCAGGATCTGTAGCTTAGGAGACGGGTAAAATAGGGCCATTGGGTTTTATCCCGGTGCATAACCCTGCAATGCCGGCATATTCCTAGGACGCCACGTCTAAAGCTTCCAATGCAGATACAGTTTCAGCAAATTACAACCTGCCATGGATTTAAATAACAAATAATAAAGAAATACGACTGAACTTAAACGTTTTATAGTCTTTACAGAAAACAGGGCATACAGAATTCGGAAAATGAAAAGAAGAAAAAAAATAATAATTATAATAATTAAATAATAATAATAATAATAATAATAATATGGATTATTATTATTATTATTATATAGGAGAGTAAAAACCCACTGCTGCTCTGTGGCTCTTTGTTTTTAAGATATATATATTTTGATCAAAAAAACAAAAAAAACAGTTTAGCCAATCTATCTCAAAATGTGAAAATACATTTCCAGGGTTCAATGAAAACTAGAAAGGAAAAAGAAAAACAACGAACGGAATAAAGGAAGGAGAATGAAAGCCTGCAGTGGTTTATAAAGTCCGTTTGGTGTTATGTACTCTGTGTAATAGATTTCTAAAACTCCAGTGTCAACAGCGAACCGGCCAAATAAAAGCCAGCAGGTGGGGAATGGATCGGCAAACACATCGCTGACGAGGGCTTTAATTAAAATCGATTCCTGCGTGCAAAGGAACCTTCCCGTGCATATTAATGACTGTATTAAAGTCGTTATCACAATCAAACATCAATAAACTCATTCCTCCTGTGTAAACAATGGTAAAATAGTTGTCGACGGCAGAGAAAACCCTTGTGTGCAATAAATGTTAGTAAATAGAATCTTTTGTCTTTTGGGGATATGGTATCGGGACATAATTAAACATGGGAAAGTTTAGATCACGGCTACAATGATATTACTTTTTAAAAACTTTTATTAAAAAATAAAAATATTAAAAAAAATGTACGAGCGGCACTGATATTCAAGAGAGAATTGGGATCATATAAAAGTATAAAAAATTTAAAAAATACCCATATTTATAGAATGTACAGTTTAATTATTACTGGTCGATGAAGGAAAAGCTAGCATTGTCTACTGACCATCAAAATAATACGTTTATAAAGTTCATGTTGTATCTATTGTTGTGCACTAAACATTCTTTTTATATGGAGGCACACCTAACAACTGTCCCAAATGTCGATGGACAGTCCCTCTTTGGAGCCCAAATCCTTTTGCGCTTCTTTCCTCTGCCAATGATCGCCTAAAATGTGTCCCCCAAACATGTCAGGAGTGCCAGGGCCAGACTAGGGCCAAAGATTGGCCAAGACATTTAAAGCACAGTCGGCAGGTTAAGTGACTAAGTACTGTCACTGTTACATGACTAAGTATGCCTTGACCAAGTGGCCTACTGGCCATTTACACTTGGTTACCATGGTTACCATGGTTAGTCCAGGCCTAAAAAGTGTACATCTGTCAAATGTTGGAAGGTTGCAAGTACATGTAGTCTTGTTGGTCCAAGAGAGGATGGAGTCTTAAGTCAAAGTTGATACCTTTTATTGGGCCAACAAAGAATAAATATGTGGAACCTTCTTCCAATGGAATCTTCAGATTTTCTTACTGTTAAGGAGACACCCCCTGAAGTACGGAAAGATTATGCGACTCTATACATTTTTCTATGTTGGCCCAATGAAAGGCTTTGATTTTGACTAAAGACTCCATCACAAAAGGACAAACCAGTACAAAAAACATAAAGATAATTAAGTGCTATTACTTTTTTCTCTTCAAAAGATGGAGGAAATAAATTACCGAGTGAATTATTGTTCCATCTGTGAAACAGAATCCTTACTCTTTAATTATTAAAAGGCAGTTTTAAAGCCGCGAGAAGATACAGATTCTTATGTAACACTAATTAATGGCATTATCGTCCCGGTCTAATTGTAAGGATTTCTCTCCCGCTTCCAGTAAAATGAAAGATTCATTCACTCGCACCACAATAACACTCATAAACACTAAAACCTTTCATCTAACCGCGGTTTCACCCACTGTACCCAGCTTACAATGAGATTTTTTTTTGTATTTAAAAAGAAATATTTCTGTTCATAGACTGAACTAAGTGCTCTTTATTCATCCTGAAATACGCTATTATTTTCATCTGACTGCCTTCATTGTTGAGTTGCATTTGTCTTGATGCGACGGTCTGTGATTCTGCAGTTGGAAAGATTTCTGACCCGCGGTTACCTAGCCGCCAAACAATGCATCGCTTGAACATTAAACCGAAGTATACTAGAGCGAGCGCGTTCAAACCGCAAGCTTGTTATCCGCTACAAGAATGATTTCATATAGTTCTTCGCATTTAGAAACAAAAGCCAAAATTCCATCTTCACTGTACCATGGAACAGTATATCTATCTATCTATCTATCTATCTATCTATCTATCTATCTATCTATATATATATATATATATATATATATATATCAACATTCTGACCAATCACAACCCACTTCCTTTTTCACTTGCTTGCGGAAGTTATTATATTATAAATGGCATTCTTGGAATACTGTAACTAAAGAATCATATACTGTATACTATTCAGAGAAAAATATCCATAGCTAGTTAAAAAAATAATAATATAACCACAGCATTAGCTCACTTTATGGCTTTGCTTCTGGGAAGCTTTTCTATTTAAACCAAATAGATATCTACAGATGTTTACGATTAAATCCGGATATACCATTTTCCGTTGTCAATGTCATCAGTTAATATTTTATACATTTTATAATTTAATATTTATTATTTTTTAAATAATAAAATCACCATAATATTGACCCACAAACATTATTCCGACATTTAAGGCTGTTTCTGTGTAGTTGTATGATACATATTTTAATTATATTGTTCTTAAGTGTATTCTAGGATCCAACCACTGGTTCCTAAAATATATTTCTGTGTTTTTAAATTATTTCACTTTCGTAAACAGCCAAATCCTAGTTTTGGTCCAAGAGCTGACTTGTTGCGTTCCAAGATAGAATAATTCACAGACCCCTTGGCAGCTAAAAGAGACAAAACACGACATGTTCTGTAGTTCTTATATCTATTTTATAAAGCTTGGTTGAAAATCGTTGCATTTAGTTGTCTCCATAGAAGACTCCGAGGGATTGGTTTCCATGGCGACAAATGAGAAATTGTGGCACCCAGTGCTTAAGCACTCGCCCTTACAGCCAAGAGGGATAGAAGCCGTATTAAGACAGAAACCGGCATATTTAGCATATCGTTTTATGAGTCCTAGAGGTTGGCAGAGATTTTTATTGTGTCTGTAATATGTGGGGAGACCATATGGGGAGGACGGGCAGTTTAACATTTCAACCAAGTCAAAATGCCATCAAAATATGTTTTTCTGGCAACCGAGTCAAATATCTGGGTTTATTATTTTAATTGGACTCATTTTCTTTGAAAAAACACAATTACACGGGCATGTGTGGGCCTGCTGCACCTGTTTGCGTCGCTGTTATTAAAAAGGAAATATGTTTGTCACAGACGTAAATACATTATGTTATATGCGGTATACAATATACCCCACTACACTCAATGGTTTGGGGTCACTTCGCTATTTTCATTAAAAACAAGGAAAATTCTAGCTGTAACATAATCACAAAAGGGTTTCCTAACGATCAATCAGCCTTTTTAACTTAAACTTGCGAACACAACATGCCATTGGAACACAGGAGTGATGGGAGTGATAAAGGGCCATTGGAACACAGGAGTGATGGTGTGATGAGAGTCATAAAGGGCCATTGAACACAGAGATTTGATGGAGTGAATAAAGGGCCATTGGACACAGGAGTGATGGGAGTGATAAAGGGCCATTGGGACACAGGAGTGATGGGTTTTTAATGATCTTTAATGAATAACTTTTGGTACATCACAGGCCCAAACCTCTTAATTCTATATTTGAATATATTTTTCTGTATTCGGCTGTCACATGCATTAAAGTACATATGAGGGCTGAGGTGTCCCTTTAAAGCAAAAAGTCACAGTAATACGACGGATATATCCAGCCACGTTTCAAGGGCTTACTGCACCTTCTTTTTAATAAGATGACATTTAAGGATCTGCTTCGTAAATACACCCATTTACAATTTAAATCTTTTACTTAAATATGAAATAAACAAATATAAAATTAAAAATATTGAGTGCCGCTTGTTCCGTTGTAGCTCAGCAGAATGCAGTATCGTGGCCGATGTTCATCACAACGCATGGAACTAAATGAAATGTTTTGGTGAAACCTTACGCTTGTAAAAACCTTTGTGGTTTCCATGAAACATGAAGCAATGGAATGCTTTGCAAAGATTCCTCTTTAATGTCTAAGGAATCGGTTTGGGTGGCATGTAAGTTTATTTACGAAAAGTCCTCTGGAATTGAATTAATCGCGTTGAGTTTATGTACGTGAGCAGCTACACGGTTATAGACAATTCTGGCTTAAATTCAGTTCATTTCACCAGGGTTCAGTTTTGAAGTTTAACTCATATGTACAAAATATATAAAATGCCGGTCGTACAGAATAGTAGTTTTAACCAGCAAAATATCTGCAAGATATGATCAAATTATATACAGCGGGAGGAACGTGTGGCTATGTTGGTGTCTTCGGTTTGCACAGATGTCATTCACAAACTGACATATTGTTTAGCAATATAATTTATATGTGATACGCAGACAGAACCCCAAACACGCGGCATTCCTGTATAAAAATAGAGTAACCCAAATGGAATTGTCTTACAGCGTCATCGCCTTATGGAACGAAATGGGGTAGAGGGGTACAACAAGGAAAGACAAGAAGCAGAAGGGAATGCGGTTAAATAATTTCATATATAATATATTATTTTAATATTTTAATAATGTGAATTTAACCTGAAGGAGAGACGGCAGCTCTTCCATAGAGGGCTGTTCTCATAGTTATGTCTTGGGGGTAAGCATCAGTTTTTTCATCAGTATTATATTGTGTATATATATATATATATATAAATATATATATATATATATATATATGTGTGTGTGTATTTGTACAAATGTGTATATGTTTGTATATGTATATATGTATATGTGTGTGCATGTGTATATATGTGTATGAATGTATGCATATATGTGTATATTTGTGCATGTATATATATATATATATGTGTGTGTGTGTGTATATGTACATATGTGTATATGTTTTTATAACATAGTATGCCAATCAGTTTCTTTATTTCTGTGACTGAGACACCTATTTCACACTCATGGATATTAAAAAAATCCCAGCCAGTTCCCTGTCCTCAAGGAAGTTGCTTGATTCGCATGAATTACTAAAGCGCAACAATTGAAATCAATATACTTTACCAGTCCTGCCAACTCCAGAACTCTTTGATCATTGTAGGATTAAAGTGACTATTAATTAACTGTCATCTCTGAAATGGTGGAGTGTTCCGTTCTAGAAGAAAATTGTGTGAATGAGAAAGTTTTGGACGTCTTCACCTGAGATTGTTTCGCCCTGGCTTGACCGTGGGAATGTGTCAACAGCCAGGCTGAATATGCCACGAAACAAAAACATACTTGACTAGAACACCAAAGAAAAGCAGAGGGCATGACCAGTGCTTTATAAGTATTTTTGAGTTGTTGGGGTGAATGAATGAATGAAAAAAAATTTCTATAATGTAAAAAGGGCATTTTTTGCTTCTGTGAACATGAATAACTTTTGAATATCATATACAATATGACAAAGCAGCACGACACCCATATCCAATATGATACAGCGGTAGCACAGGATGACACATACTAAATTGTAGGAAACAGAACCAAAGGAAGGAAATGGTCATTGAGGTCAGCAATAATGAGCTAATTATGAGCTAATCATATTTTTGGGAAACATACAAAGGTGCTGTAAGGTTGGTTTTGTAACATCAGATAGAGTTGAAAAATAATGATCAGGCACAATTTAGTTTGACAAAATAAAGTACTGGACCAGATCTTCTTGTGCTTAACCATTATTCCTAAGATAGTTTGTGTTCCTGTCTAATGCCAAATACACACCAAGGTCCAAAGCATACTGCTGAGCACATTCAACTTTCTATCTGGTTTACAGAAGTCAGATGCAACCTTCAACAACATCCTGCAACAGCTTGTCCTGTAAAAAGGAACTAGGTTGGCTAGTGGGCTTGATTTCTAACAAAATCATGACTGTTTGTCCCTAAAATGAATGAAACCAGTCATCTCTTAAACTGGTATGTTAGATAAAACATAAAACATGCTTGCTTACGTTTAATAGCCTTTTAGTTCTCCTCTTGTTGCTAAATTATATGGTTTAGAACAGGGGTGTCCAACCTGCGACCCACCAGCTGCTGTAGGACTACATCTTCCATAATGCTTTTTCAGCTAAGGGGCAGGCTGAGGAGTATGGGAGATGTAGTCATGCAGCAGCTGGAGGGCCTCAGGTTGGATACCCCTGGTTTAGAATATGGCAGCTGCAGTTCAATGTTGATAAATGTAAAGAAATGAACTTGGGATGTAAGTGAAATAGCATTACAGGTAGGATGTTGTTGGCGACAACAGAGGAGGGGAACTTACCCGCTTACACATACTTACACTAACGTACACTTACTACAACACACTTACTCACACATGCTAAACTATTAAATATAAACACTTATACATACATTCTAAAACTCCCTCACCCTGTAGGTATTACTAAAATACATACATACATTCATACACACTCACTTCCATACTCAATTCCAGGTCAGGTTCTATGTTTCTACGCTAGCTTGGGACACGCTTGTTGAGAATCACAGGACCGGTGGTCGTTTCGTTTTATAGGAAATCTCCTGGTTGTGTAACACTTGGAAGGAACCTTCCAAATGCATGTATATGCAGCTGGATCTTCTTCATATACCTGTAAATATATACGTCAAAAGCTCATTCCATAAATAGTCTCTATTGCCATGCTTGAAATTTGATTTTCTTGAACACTATTGATGAAACACCTGTGGCTTTTGTCATGTGTAGTACTTCTTTTAAAACATCTGTTCACTCCCAAGCTAAGAATTAACCTAGATTCTTTCCTTAAAATACGGAAGCTTGAATGTGGAAGACACCTGCGCATTAACAAATAACCCATAAAAAACACTCAGGAGACACATTCTTCCATCCAATGTATGTGAAGAATGTGAAAGTTTAAAAACACCCAACTGCACTTATTATTATTATATACTTATATTATATTATATTATTATTATTATTATTATTATGTGCAAATACCCCTAACTGATTAAACAACTGCACATTTTTTTTCCATACAACACTTTTCCAATCATCGTTTTGCTTTTACGTTGTCGGCAGTATCCCTCGTGTGATAACACAATATTCTACGATATATCTTCTAAGATGCATTCATTTAAAGTGAACGTGACATTAGTTACGACGGGCAATGACTGTGGGGCTGACACTTGGGCATAGAGCCCCCATATTCCTCTTTAAGAGCGACAACCCCTCTTGAGGACCCAAATACCTCTATCCCTCTTTCCTCCCCTGATGTTCCTCTTTTCTACAAGCGCAGAATGTTTGCTGGGTTTGCAGTGTTCTACAGCCATTAAAGTCACAATAAAATAGCGTGTATTGAAACATGGATTTATAAATGGTGTGTATGAAATGTAATACCGTTTCTTTTTACTGACTTACTAAGCTACACAAGTAGCTATTGATAAACCAAATAAAATGTCTTGGTGAAGACCTGCTCTATAGCCGTGCCTCTATCTAAAACCCTTAAAAAAAAAGGGTTCATCTTTGGTCACTTTAAAAATTTGGAGCTATGGTATTAAACTTTGTTGAAGACAGCTAAGTACAAGTTAACTTGTTAACTGACCTCGGTTAGGGCAGGGGGTTATAATACAATCTTCTGGCTATGCCTATTACTCTGGTGTCGATCTCCAGCTCTTGAGGGCCACAAACAAAGCTGGCATTCGGTGTATGCTTGCTTGAGGCTTAGTGATTTAATAATTGCAACAGATGTATAGGCTTCGATATTCCAAAATGCCGGCAAGGCTATATTCTGCGACTAGAGGACTGGAGTTATAACCACAATCTTTCCATTGGAACAAAAATGACCATAAATGGAATCTAGGAGATGATGTCCATCCATTAATCACATCTACCACATTTACCCATTAAAACCCAATGACACATTTTCGGAATAAATCATTTCAGATTGGAGAGAAAGAAGGAATTAATAGGAATAAATCGCATTTCTTAAATCTATCCCAAATGTTTGTTCTTAGACTTCTTTCAGGATACATTCCCGGATTCCCGAGTTTGAGTTGTTAATATTGCAGATTAGGTTTTAGAACATTTATGTTTTACTGGCACAAGACATTCTCATAAGCAATGTCACAAAAGTGAAAAATACTGAAAAAGAAGGATTATGATCTATTTTTCGCTTGATTTATGCATTTACGTATATATGTATGTAGAGAAACCCAGCCAAAATTCGAAATCTCTCAGTCTAGTAACCTCTCAAGCACTCGTGTCAGAAATAGAAAGTCCTTCATTAATTTCACATAAATATCACAGAAAGCGCTATACTGAACTGACAGTAATTAGGATACATGCCTTAATGCAAACACAGGAAAGTAGCTGTCTGAGATAGCAAAAAAAAAATCAATGTGGCTTTTTCTGAGAGCAATTTGAACTATTAATCTTTACTTGGCTTTTAGAAGAGACAGTGAGATTACAAAGTCGGAGCGTTACGATGATGATTAATTTTTTTTGGCGTTGAAGCCTACACGACGTATCTACGGAGACGGTTTAATTATTACAAATTAAATTAAATAAATAATATTAATGTAATGATAAAATAATCTAAAATGATATAAATGTTTAAATAACCACTATTTTCTGTGGGTTTCTTTAGTTATGTGGATATCTTTCTAAAAATAGCAGTAAGATGGAATCACCCCCCCATAGTGTGAAGACTCGTTATTGCCTATGGTAATAATGAGCTTGACGTGATTTTCTCTCCATCCTGGGTCATAACAGCATATTTTTAATAATGAGATCTCCGAGTTACATTATGTAATAAATCACAATCAAACCAGAATAATGATGGTCTTAGTGCTTTGCGTGCATAATAGTTAAGGAGCTTTATGTTTGCTGCTGATGTTTTTATAACTATATAAAATAGTTGAGATTTTTTTTTGTTCCTATATCTGATAAATACATTTGATCAGCTACTTTTCTCTGTTTAAATGATTACCTAGTCTTCTGGTAGCAGAGATATAAGGGACGATCAATAGGAAGCATGGCCAGACTGTGGATGACTAAGAGGTCCTGGTACTTTAAGGCCAACGGCTGCCAGGACTTGATCTCCCACTGGCGCGGCAGATCAGCGAACCTCCAGATCCTTTGAGTTCTAGGCTACAACAATGACTTGACCTATCCCCGTCCTGTAGTCTTGGGGGCTCTCCCCTCTATCAATGTCCATATAATTTGGGGAGAGCTCCAGGGAGGATTGTGAGGTTATCAGTGGTTCTGCCGAATCAAACAAGACATGTCAATTCTTATTCCAAGGCGAGAATGGAAATAACAATAGATCAGTTGGTACCAAGAAGGCAGGCATATCAACTACTGATAACCGGAGAGAAGCAATAGCAGGACCTGCCCCGTGGGTAATAAAAGGGATTCGTGTGAATGAATGAAATCCACAGAAAATCACTTCAATCGTGTCATGATGAAAGATTTGAGACGCGTGTGCAGAGAACGGAATTTGATATTAAGAACTGAAATATTTATGTTAAGAATTTTTTTGGAAATAAAAAATAAATTCATTATGCTAGTCGACAGACGTGACCCTTCTCTGTTGGGATGTTGTTATGCAAGCGCTGATGGCTGGGGCCAAAATATCTTTGAAAAGGACAATGTATAATTTATTTGTTGGCATATATTATTAATGGGTCACTTTTACCCAATCTGACACATATATAGATAATAAAGTAAAGTCGAATTCAAGTTTTTCAGACTTTCGAGTGTAAAATGAACAACAAATTTCCAGGAATCAATATTAATATTAATGAAGCACCTATTTATTTCATTAACCCTTTGCTTCACTTTCATTTACCCTTTCATTTCATTTAGAGGGCAATACCTTTTGCATATAATTTCATGAGAGAAAAGAACAATTTGTCCTGCTTTTGACCTTACTTTGTCTACAGGTGGTAAGAATCAAACCTATACTTTTGAAGCTTTGTCTTTTTCAGGAAAGCTTGAAGATTTCTGGAACTTCTACCCGAAGGATACTCCACTTATCAATCAGCTTTTCAACAAAGAAATAACTTCTTATAATCATTATGCATCTAAACCTGCACATCTCAAATGTGATAGACTATGACCTCTTCCCCTGGTATTTCTTCTTCTTTGAAGTATACTTCCCACGTGCACTTTGTTTAATTCATTTACATTAAATTATTTATATTCTATCCCTTTTCTTGTGTCTTTCCACCCCACATAATTCCTTGCTAAAAATATATTAAAGATGTACTAATTTGCTAAATAATAAAATTAAAATTCGTTTTTTACGTGGAAAGTTTTACTTTTTTATATATTGTTTATATAATCACATTTTACAAGATTCTTAATAAAATTGGAATGTATATATTTTTTATATTGTTATGAATTATTCAACAACTAACAAAGACAACTAATTTAGCATGGCTTCCGAATTGCGTAGGTGCTATAATTCACAACACCCATAGCATATATTTTCTGATTCACTGGATAACGTAGCAATTTAATTAAGGCCTGTGCGAGTGAATGAGAAAGAATCTCGCTCTTGTTTATTGCGCTGGAGACATAGTGGGGTTGGATTGTCTTACACGCTCTAGAAGGTTTCAAATCAGCATTATTTGCACAAGACTGTCAGCACTGTTAAATGTAACAATGGCTGAATTATGTAAGCATCAGTCAAATAAAGAATGTATGAATGAGTTTAGAGAAAGAATATTAATGCTATTAAAGCTTTCACTTAGCAGACGTGTTAATGATGGCTCGTCCAATTAGAGGTTTTGTGATCTCGCAGAAATGAGCATTCCGAGCTTTGAAATATGTACTGACAAGAAAGTGTCATTACACATTGCTGTTTTTTTTGTTTTTTTCCTCGAATACTGATGTTCTAAATAAGTATTTTTGCCAAACTAAAAATTTCAAATCATTTTTAGTTTGTAAAATTTCCTAAAAATAGAACTTTTTGAATGTTATGGCCGGTCCAGTCATATATATTGTTATTAAAGTAAACAATAGAAAGTCTGGATCTTACCAGGAACACCAGTGCAGAGAAAAATCATAACCTGGTCTGTATTAAATATTAAATAGATTTTTTTAACATTAAGCTGCTCTGTACACATTTTTTATATTCATGAAGAAAAACACATTTTCATGTTTATGGTGCTTTAAAAAGATTCTAAGATGCAATTTGTGACTTTTTTTGTATATCGAGGTCACCTGCTGCTTTCCAGCTGTTGACCTGGAACCCCCATGTTGGGCTGTAAGGGGAAAAATGTCTTTCTTGGTCATTAGCAGCTGGAGAACCGCAGGATGCTATTAAGTAGGGAAGGAGGTATTTATGCAAATACATCTTCTACCTGATGTTGACACATGACCCCCTGTGTTCGCCTTTGATTCAGCTGGTTAGTCATTGAGGTGGATGTTTCATTAGGGAGTTTTGTTAATGTGAGTTAAATGGGAAATCGTCGGTTAGGCTAAAAGTATTCTTTTCTGAACTAAAGCACTTTTTTTTCTGAAAGCATTTACTATGTTATGAGAAGTCTTTTTTTATTTTTACGTTAGTCAATAGACTACTTATATAACCCTATGTACCCTTCTCGCTGAAATTCTAATGTACCCAATCGGTAAAAGTGTCTGTTTATTATTATTATTATTATTAGAATTATTATCATATACTACAATATGGACAGTTGACACATAGAATTGGTGCAACCACAATAAATAGGGAACATAGTACCTTCTTTATTGTGATAATACTACTACTGCTAGTAATAATAATAATAATAATTTTAATAATAACAATTATTATTATTTATATTTTTCGTCTGATGCATAATAGACCAAAAATTTGATTTAAACATTTTCCTGAAAATCTAGTACATTATATATATTCTTTATGTGCATAGAATAATTAATGACAACATCAGGTCTCTGTTTTTTGAAGTATATTATGAGTGATAACATTAATATTCAGAAAATATCGTTATTATTATACACAAGTCAAATCACCTGTAAATATCTAAAAAATGACTGCATTTATACAGTCTATATTTATTTCTTTAATGAATTGTGAAACTTTTGTTAAGAGAAGAAATAAGATCTTTTCCTTGATGTGAAATCCAAATTATGACAGCCCAGGAGACCTTTCCGCATGAGAGCTTTTGTTTAGTTTGAAGAATGTTTTTTGATTAAAGCATGCGCGTGCTGTAAACATGTTTACCTGGCTGCCGCTAATCGGATTACTGGGACCTATTTTTAAGCACTTTGTCTCAAAGATCTCATCTGCGCCTCGGAATTATTTAAGCTCAATTGATTGCACATTCTGTCGCTAATGATACCATGCTGGAGGCAATCAGGAGCAGAGATATCAGGACACTGACGAATCACCGGCATTCATTGCCTGCCGCGCATAAATATCTGCCTTCTTTTATAACATGAATGCCGTTCTTCACCTTTTGAGTGTGAAACAGCTGTTCAGTGCGTTTAAGGCAAGGCATCGTAAAGCCCGGGGCATGTTATGTTTAATGCATGTCCGAAAGCAACGCGTTGGCTAAGGTAAATAAAAATGCGTTGGGTGTTGTCCGCTAACCTGTGAGTTTGCCGAGAAGTTAAAATATTTCAGCTCAATCAATGAAGGGCCAATCTGAGAACATTGTAACTGCAAGAGAAGTCCTATTACCCTGCGAAATGCATAGGTAAGCAAAATGCATAGGCAGGTTGGTGAGAAGGAAGAACGAAATTAATCACTTGTAACCCACAGTTAAATTGATCTGGAAGTTATTGATTTATTTCATAGTTCAGTTCACTAAATTAACCCATATAAGAGTGTTTTAAGTTAATTCTATACTTTATTAGAAAGCTACCTTATCTGTATACCAAAGAAATAACCATCTTCAATTCCGGTTCACATAAGAGTACTTATCCTCCCCATTATGCTGTCTTCCTTTTTATACGTTACCTCAAGCTTTTACATACCCCTAACAATTTAGGTGTCCAAACTGAGACACCTGTGTTGGGGGGGGTAAAAGGAGGCGGGTAGTGGCAGGACAGGTGATAGAAGTAGACGTGTCTTACATTGCGAGACCACCTGCCCACCTTAGATGATGAGCTACCTTGCTTCTCTCAGTTTCAGACCATTGTGACTTGACATATCTGAGAACTCTCTGGATTTTGCCCGCAACGTCAGCGGGATCGCCCTACTGGCACCCCGCAAGGGTAGCCGGAGCCAGAAAGTTCCCAGGTATGGTGACCAAGTGGTAGCTGCAAAGGAGTTCTGGGTTGCAGCCGTACAGATCTCCGTTGGTTTTATAGCTGGGAGAGTCAGGGGAGATCAGAGGATCTTTCCAACCGGCCCATGATCCACACTACACCAGCCAAACAGAGTAATATGAGTTGAGTACTCATTAATCTGAGAATAACTGGTAATTGCCCCTCGGGCCAACCCATCTCTATTCTTATGCTTAATGTGCCAACAATCATCCCTCCGTATGAAATCTTCGCTCTCATGGATACGACTTGAAAAATAAATTCTCATACGCAGGGCTTGTTGCTCTCATGAAGTCGAAATACCAAATCCTCGTAACCCTGAATCACAGCAGCTGCCGTCGTTTTCTGTTGACAAGCGGAAGGTAAACGTAATTCAGTTGATATCCTCCGCAGAACAGTGTAAATGTTATTTATTCTTTTTCTGGCAAAATTCATTTAGTTATCTGCCATCTTCTTTTATATCGGGCCCAGTTTCTAATGTATTACAACCGGAGGAAATATATATTTCTGCTGCAGTGAATACAAAATGCTTGCTGTTACCATGGAAATGGCAACCGCCTGCTTCCAGGCACCCCAACGATCAATCAAGGTGAATTCTGCAACGAATGAGATGGTCCTCTCACAGAACATGATATTTCTGATTTTGTTTTGGGCACGCACATTTATTTTGCTATTATTTTTAACACCGTTTATCGCAGGGCAAGAGAGAACTCGCAAGATTCCATAAGGATGCTAAAATACAACCTTTAGGAAGGTATCAAGGAAGCCTGTTTTTACTCGTTTATCCTGCTCTTTTGGTTGCGTTTCTAATTTACCTCCACAATTGAATTTGTTGTAAAAAAAATTCAAATTTCAACTCAGAACCAGAACGGCTAGTTTGGTATTTTGGGTTCCTATCATCCCAATGGTCTTCGATGATTTCCAACCTTTGGCCTTCCAACCAAACCATTAGAGGTTTTTGCATCTCCTAGAATAATCTTTTACGGCCCAAAAAGTAATAATTGTAACTCAGCAAATGTGTTGGCTTTATCGGCCATTCTTGGAGATATCCAGGTCATCCATACGCAGAAAGAAAAGGCTTTGGTGAGTTTCCATATATTTTTAGAACCGGACGATCATGGCTCATGAGCGCCGATCATTTATAAGTGCATCCCGGTTTTATTGAATCATTTCCCATGTGTCATAATTAAGACATACGACAGTGAGAGTTCCGGGAACAGTGTCGGTGCTCCGATCAAGGAATACAAAAGAAGCTCCGAGCTGTGGGACTGAAATAGATTCTACTATCACAAAATTATCATGAATGGGAGAATACTTAAATTCAGTCTCTTTCAACCTAGAATAAACTCTGATTTCATGAGAATCTCTCGAGTTGTAAGAAACTTTAGAAATGAATTTACTTTTTAAGTATTTGCCTTGAGACATTAGTACAGCCGGGGATTCGTTTAATTAGATTACAGCAACCTGATTAGATAGGCATCTTCAGTATTGTATCTCCCTAGGTATCCAATTTCCCATAAAACAATGGAACAACTATAATTAATTTAGCGATCTAAAAATAGGTGGTCTTTTAATTATTTGATAAAGCAAATGTCTACAGCTGGATCCACTATGAGATTAAGGTTCCATATGCTTAATAATCCCGTATAGGAAATGGTGCCATGTATAAAATGCAATCACGCAAAAAGCAAATCCTTATGGGATGAAAACATTATTGAGCTACCTTAAGGTTTTAACGAAACACAGTGCAAATTTCTGTCAATATTGGCTATTTGTGGCAAATTCATCAATTACAAATGACTGTAAGTGGATGGGGTGTGAACAGGGGCATAGGATTAGACAATTAGGGACAGGATTTCACATCCTGAAAGAGTGTATTACTAATATCCCCCCCCCCCCCCTCCGGTAAAATCGGCCAAATGAGTACCGGAAATTCTTGGATTGGAGGTTCAATAAAATCAATTTATGGTCTGAATTCTTAATAATCCTTTGGTTACGTTCTCACATCCATCATTCTTAGCCTGTCCAGGACATGTAGAAGACAGACCAGAAGACCCCCTGATGACTCCAAGAATCCCTCCTCTCTCTCCTCGGTCCTCTCTTGTGGTCTAGAAGAGCCCCTAGAAGTGCACGGTTTATATTTTAGAACTGAACTATTGTTTGCACAGATTGAAAGATTGCTAGGTCATAAACACATGTTTCATCTCTCTAACCCTGAGATGTTTGGATGTCACAAAGACATGGCATTACATGCACCAAACGTTAATTGTTCCACACACAAGGATACATTTGCATGAGGTTTAAACCAACAAACTTCAAAGTGAGTTCTTCATTACGCATTAATTGATGTTGTTATGAAACGGTTTGACCTCCAAGAGTAAATAATAATAATCCTATAAAACATGTTGATGTGTTAATTAAAAGCACAGTTTTCCGTATCTCCAATGACTTGCTTTGTTGATAATTTTTCAAAGAAGGAAGACTGAAATCCCTTCCATCAAATAAAAGGGATCCTCCAGGGAATGGGATCATCTTAAGAAAGCCCCCCCCCCCACACAAACATCTAAATCAATGACATCTATCCTCTGAATTATTGAAGTCCATTAGCTTCCCAATTAGCAGTATGTCTTGTAGAACCAATGTCACAGATCAAGCATGTTGTCATTTGTAACAATTATAATCCTTCGTGGTTTGAAAAAGTTGGAGCAGAAAACAATAGTATTGATGTGAGCTGTTGGTCATGAAGGCTGCGTTTCACTCCGTTTCTACATGAATCCGCTAAATATGTTGTTAAAAGACATTCAAGAATATTACCGGTATATATCCTTTGTTTGTGAAATATAATAGCGAGAAATGTGAACATTCTTCACGTTTAATGCATTGTTCTCCTCATGCCATGCATATTGTGGAGCATGCATCTCACTCCTGTGAAGAGCGGTCATTTCGTATCTTATTTCATAATTCTCCGGGAACTTCCAAGAATGATATGAATGAGAACATTGAGTAATGCCAGAAGGTAAATGTCGGAAAGCGTACATGATGACCTGACATTTGTTAAATCCAGTAAGTGATTTGAAGCTGTTTTTTTTTCAAGCAGCTCCTTCCTAAGCGTACCTCAATCGGTGACTACAGCTGGGCGAGAAGTGAGAATATACTCACGATTTCAAAGCAACCCCCCAGGAACAAAGACGTCCAGGAGAACTGGGCCAGTTCCAGTCTACCAATATCACAACGTCATGACCTACTTTATGTACTTGGCTCAAAAACTCAATTACTTGCTACTTTTTGCCACTTTACAGATATTGGTGGACATCATTGACCAGTCTTTCGGGCAGGCCTGGCCTGGCCATCTGGCTAAGAGGACAAATTCTCTGTGGGCCCGGAGGCCGATGACACCCACACTAACCTTTACTATATCTCCAGCGGCACATCAGGTCCACCAAGTTGTGGCCACCAGCTGGATAGACATGGCTGCTAGAGTGTAAGAGCACGGTGTGGAGCCATGCATATCCTACTAGCCGCTGCTGGCCTTAAAGTGCCGGAGATACTTTTTGATTCTCCAATCAGATTATCGTTTAGGAAATATGCAAGGGTACTTGGTATCGCCTAAAAGAAATGGCTGTGGTAACATTTTTTTTGTGTCTTCGCTTCTTTTACATGATCATTAGTTTCTAGAATTCAGCTGGCCAATAATGAATAAAGCTAAAATACTTTGCTGTAAATTAGAAAATATCTGATTTTAGTATCTATCGTGTCGTGTCGCTGGAAATACAGAAACACAGACATTTCACATTATTTAATAATAAATAATAATAATATTTATCTGTAATAAATAATTATCTTTGAATGTTCGGGTTAAATCTTAGATAATAATAATAATTCAGTCTTAGATTTGGGATTCAAATATAACTTCTTTGATTGCGTTTACAGCAACAAAATGTTAAATAGGAATGTAATGTAGATTGTGCATAAGATAACAGCTTCATACTATATAACCTATCATGGTAGCTAATAATTACAGCACTGCATGACATTTTATAAAGGTTACCCGTATAGAAAAACGATAAAAATTGATTTGCAAGTCAAAGTGATATTTTGCTCCATTGGCTGAATTTATCAGTTATGAACTTTGTGTATTTTCTGAATTCTGATTTAGAAACAAAAAAAACAGTTGAATGTATACTAACTGGAGATTTAAGTTCTGTTGGTGCTTTATAAATAAATAACATTAATAATAAATAAAATTTAAAAAATGTAAAATGTATATGACAGATGAGGTTTGCTTCCCTTGCAAATGCATTGGGGCAGGCCGGACTGGCCATCTGGCATACTGGGCAAATGCCCGGCGGGCCACTATCTGCCATCGCGCTATATTTACCCGATATGCCGCTCCATCGTAAAAAAAAACGTAACGCCAGTCTGTCACAACCAGCTGCGCTAACGTCACTGGGCGGCCATCGGCCTTAAAGTGCCCGGTCCGCCATGTTATCCTCACTTTGGAGGAATTTAATAGAATCACCCCTAAATATTTCCGAACCCTGAGATTCCCGTCCTCTGCATTTGTAGGAGAACGGGTCTCTTGCCTGTTAGTGTGAGGGCGTGTGTATGATTTCCAGAGGGTCTAACGCATGAGTGCCTGCGTAGAAAGTGCTTCCATTGATCACAAACAGTGGCCGATGGTACGCGGCAGCATTTTGCAAAGGGAAGATCTTTTTTTATTGTAGGGATGAAGAATGAATATTAAAGTACTTCCTAAGTATAGCTGCATGGAAAGCTGTCCCTTTAACCATCCGCCGCTACATAATAACCAGTAGATGTTACCGTGGATAAGATCACCGGTTACATTTTCTCTTTACGACGTAGACGCTTTCTTCTTTCTTGATTAGAGCGCGACTTGAGCTTTAAGTCCTAAGTGGATCATCATGCCCTGCCATTTCACATTACTTCAAATCAGCAGGAGGCATTGTGTAAAAAATGTACAATAAGAACAAGCAATATGACAGTGACTTATAGAAAATGCGCCCGTCACGGAGGGGAAGCTTTTAAACTTCAAAGTATCACTGGATTTTAAAATCGTACGCGGTTCTGATTGTATGTTTTAATAGCGATGGAAAGATTGGAGGTATTCCCAGTGGCCACGTAATGCGGCAATTTTGTTGGGAGCCGATATGAAAGAAATCACAAAGGAATGCCTTCTGGAATGTACTTAATGGATGCGCGTTCTACTAGCAGGTATCTAATGACTGTATTTCGACTTTTTATATTGCAGAAGCCATACAAGAAAAAAAAATTAAATGATCACCACACCCCAAAAAAGCTGGCCTGAAATAAAAATCCTTTGCCGCTGCTGGTTTAATAAGAATTAATGGAAAAGTATATTATAATTATATCAGCTAAGGTTTTTTCACGAGTGAGAACTATTAAGATTTAATTGTTGCTGCATTTATATACTGGGACAGAGATTTCTCACTTCAGGTCATAATAAAGAAAAAAAAATAGATATAGAAATATTGGTCCAAGATGCTTCCATATGAAAAAGAGACATCCGAGGTCTCAAAAGCTTACATCACAAAGCTATATCTGATGTTTATGTTATATTTGCAGCTTTTAGGGGCCTGTCCTGGACACCCACGAGATTACATGTTGTTAAGCGGCCAGCTCTGATCTGTAAGTTATAGATATATCGTATTGTTTTAGCCGTGGAAAGAAAAGAAGCACATTTGGTAAACATTAGAGCGCAAGCTTCTGAGACTGCTTCAATCTGTTGTTCAGGGATACTATGCCGGACAAGCTATGAGTTATAATCAGTCTTCTCAGTTTTTATGTCTTGACCCCTCAACCATCCAAAAGTCTTAGAATATGGAGGGTAGAGGAAAAGAAAGACATCGTCTCACCAACAACGAGACTTAGATCCCAAGAAATGAGAACATCCTCAGTGTCGTCACAGAGACCCTACTCCTGGAAGGCCTTAAGAAGAGTTATTAATGCATCAACAAAGTAAGTTTGGGTGAATTCTCTCTTTTCTTCATCCCTTAAGAACTTCTGGAAGCAAGAACGTTCCCAATTTGCATTTCATGAGCTCGATACTTTGAAATGTCCACACTGGACCCGCATTGTTACTGTACGATCGGTAGCCCGGACAGTTCATGAATGGAGCCCTTTATGGTTAAAGCGTCCGTCCGATTTCAGATAAGATTAAACTTTTTCTATTCGGTCACGTGGTCTCAGCCGCAAAGACATCAGAACCCAGAATTTTGTTTCTTTTGGCTAAAAGGCAAAGCAGCAGAAAGGAATACAACATTAACCAAAAAAAATAGAAAGAAACAAAAACACAAAACACAAGTTATTTGGTGGGGTTTGAAGTCAACATCCTTCGCTTAATCACATCCAGGCAAACTTCCTGAAATATTAAGTTTCTCCGTTTGTGCTTTTTCTAAACAAATTAAAAATTTGAGTAGCTTTGAAAAAATACTTAAATAAAATCTATAACCACTCGCTGCAGAGCGTTTCCCCCTTTCTTTTTAACATGTTTGTTAATATGACCCGGCCTGTTATTAAATCAATGAAGTTTGTAATAACAAGAGAGAGAGTTATATAATTTTCCCGAACACGCTTAATCAGAAACATACTTTAGAATGTAAAATTCCAATAACACATTAATCATTTGCATGTGTGTTTTTCTTCGTGACAAAGTAACGCAACACGCATGTTTAACAAGAGTAACAAAGATATTTTACAGACGTAACTCGGTATTTTATTACTGGCTTTAAGCAGCAGGGATAGTATAATAAAAAACGTATAGAAAAAATGACGTATAGAAGGTAAGGGGCCCCCTTAATGTCTGGATCCCTATAAAACAATCAGGACAACTCACCGGAGTAGAGGTTCCATCTGGGGCCAAAACAAGATAAATTGGTGGCTTCCATGTTTTCAACCCATCCCAGCGCATGCTCATACCTGGAAACTCTTCTCCGGGTCACTACAGGGAAACTCTAGGTTACAGGAATGACGTTGCGACGTGCCCACTCCCCTGCCCATCCCCCCCTTTAACAATAGTGTGTGCACCCCACAATGGGGGCTCTGGGTAGCCGGAGGCAAAAAGTTCCCAGGTACGCACATGCACCCCTCAGCACCCCTCAATCATGGGGGCTCCAGGCAGTGTCTTCCATGATCTCTGCAAATCTATTGCTTGCGTGCTGAATTGTGTGGCCCCTGGCCCCTGTTGTGCCGCCATGTTGGAACAGTAATGCCGCTGTTAAAAAGCACCACCTTGTTAATAATTTTTCAGATCCGTCAAAGTAAGTACCATTAACTGCCGAAGTGCTGGAAATGGTCATTCCCGCCATTTTGTTTTTATTTGTTTATCACGCAGACAGTATATAAGCACACATTTGCAAACCCCTAAAAATACTACATTCACATGGCGATTAAAGGGGTATTATCAACCAGCACCGAACTGGCCATCTGGCACACCAGGCAAATGCCCGTCGGGCCGGGGGCTGGCAGGGCAGCATACTTGGCAATATTGTTGCTCCTGGTCGGGCGCTGAGAGAGTACGAAAATGTAAGCTGCGTATATCTATGTCACCTGGCCTTAAAGCGCCAGAGCCCCTTAATCATCCCCAGTCTGGTCCCTCATAATGCTGAAGGTACATCGTACATCGTGATTTATGATTTAATGATGAAAGTTACACTTCCTGCAATAAAATCACATTGTTTGCTACATCAAAAATTACAGAATTATATTAAAAAAAAAACTGGCATAAAAATGATCAGCCGGCTCCACATTTCAGCGGATAAAAAGGTCAGTTGACCTCGCTTAGATGAAGTGGATCGATAAACACGTGCTTTATCAGAAAACCAAAGGCTGTCTTCTTCATCCGCAAAGCTGTCTGATGGAATCAACTTGGTCTTGGACTAATCTCTAAACTAAATGGACAAGGTAGCTCCCCAGAACTGAATGAAGCCGACGCGTTTTACTCTGCACTTTAAAGATATTTATAATTGCCGTTTGCAAATGTCATCTTTTATTTGTTAGCAAAGCGTCTGAAATGTCGTTATATAAAGGAAAATGTTACATTTTTTTGTAAGTTTGGTTGCGTAACCCGAAATAAAACAAAACCATGGGGGAAGCTAATACAGCGAGGGTATTAAACATGCATGGGACAGACATACGGCTCCTGAATCTACGGCGAGACCAACGACTGATAAAGGTTTGAGTCTTTACAGCAGGAGAAACGGGCGACTAGACGGCGGCTGAATGGAAGAAATGCTGACATAAGTAGAAATAGGGCTTCTTCTAGCGTTCCACTGACGTGACTAAAGAATGGTTGATTTCGTGAGCCCCAATTTCCCCATACCATAACCCCCAATCGAATAAACACACGGACACATTGGCCACAGATTTTAATATGTATGGGAAGCAAATCCACAAGAATTATTAACACAATAAAGTCATTTCCAGAATTCAGATTAGAAGTGACGGTTACAAAATGGCGGGACCTTTTTATACAGGACCTCCCAAAAGTCCCTTAACCCCATTATCCTAAACCAAACTTCCAGTCTTAAGCCCAACGTCACTCAGCTACGCCGTTTCATGAGCTACATTAACACCATTCATTAAAAGCCGGATCATTTTATGCGGCCATTCAATTTACCGTCCAATTTGGGTATTGTGGAGGAAGCACCGATCGACGAGGGACCCATGATGTTTTTATCAAAATAACAATCCCATAAAAAAAAAAAAAATCACCCACACAGTGATAAAATTATATGAAAAATATTACCTGACGGGTGAAAAAAAAATGTAAAAAAAAAATAAAAATCATTAAAATGACTAATTAATTGGCGACCCGACCCAGCTGCTTGTCACACGAGAAAGCACGGCGTTTGTAGCGTTTAGGTGATAACGATAATTGTCGTTTAATTGGAAGCGGCGCATCAAGTGCTTTTAGGCCGGAATAAACACCCAGTCTGAACGCAATCACTCCTTGCTCTTTGTGTAACTGATAACAGGCGATAAAACAACAAAGAAAACAAATGCTTTTCATTAAGTGTAAGAACATCTGGTGCGTGCGCGCCGGGGTCTATAAAATCACGCTAAACGCAAAGCAATAATTCTATTCTATGCAAAAGAAAAAAAGCTGTCAAAAAGTTGCATGCACACATTTTTTTTTCTATTTCACTGTAATGATACTCATTATTTTATTTATTAGGAAAAAAAGCTTTTTTTTTTTCTTCTTTGTATCTTTATACCAGGATATAGGTTTTTTAGAGAATTTACAGAGTTAAAGGTTAATTTTATTTTTCTTTTACGGCTTTTTAGGTTTTTTGCCTGAAAAACGGCGTAATAGCTTCGGAGGCGTTCGATTTTACCGCATGTGGTATTTATTTGGCATGCATGAGATTGATATTTTTGGCAAAATCAGTAAAAAAAAATGTTTTTTTCTGTTCTGTTGTAGCTAACAATGCACTATAAAACAGAATATAGATTGTAAGCTCACAAAACGCATGCTGTACATGCGCAGCATATCCCGATTTGCCGTGGGGTAGAAGTCGGAAGGTAGGCATATATTGCTTGTTTTACACCGTAAAATGTATAATTTGGGAAAGTGATCGACCCCGCTTTAATCTCCCCGCTTTTCTGTCCTCTCTTCACGTTATTTGTAAATACATTTAGTAAAACCAGACCTACGGACCCCGGTAGCAGCAGACGGATGCCGCCCGTAGAATAATATGATGTCATTGAATTTTATAAGAGAGCGTTGCCGGGAACCCGGAGAAAGCGTGTAAAACACATGGCAAAAATATGCAGAACTGCTTTCCAAAAGGAATTATATTTTGAATTCATCATGCGCAGGCTTCCGGCAAGCGCCAGGAATGTGAGATTTTTTGGAAATAAATCCGTTGATGGCACCGGATGACCCCTGAGCCGCGCTTATTCCTTTTATAATTCCTGCGCCCCACATTCCACGCGCCATGTGCTTTATATTTAATGATCCACACGTTTATAAACTCTTCACAGAGCCGCAAAAAAATATTTTAAAATTCCAGACTTTTGTAATAGATGAGAATAATACAGCTTATCGCGTCGTTTAATAGAATGAGCAAAGCATTTCTTTACGTTCCAATCCATGTTAAAATAATATGGGTCAAATAGTTTGGAGTTATATGTAAATAATAATAATAATAAAAATAATTCTTCTTCTTATATTATTATACTTATTATTATTATATTATTATTTATTATTTTTAGTATAATTTCTAACCAATCACAGGTACTTATTTCTTTGCATCCAGTTCATTTATTTTATGTAATAATATTTTATTTCCAGTTATTTTCTCTTTTAGCGCACGGGGAAGGATCTGTTGGCATGCGGTACGATGTACATTTATGTCATGGTAAGGATAAGGAAGGCTTAGTCGGCGGCAGTGATGTAACGCAAGGCGCTTGGGCCACCCTGCAAGATGTTTTAGCTCCTGAAATATGCGTCGGATCCATCCGACTGGCTTTCTCGGGACAATACTTTGCGAAAAATGCGAAATTAGCACTTACTTATGGCGTGAAAGTTCCACTTTTCAGTTGCTTTGGGGCGCTGCCAGTGGATTTGTGTGCCAAGTCCCACAAGGCGAGCGAAATATTTGTCTAACGCCCACATTTTTAGGATATCCGTTCCGCTCCGAATCTGCCCTCTGCTCAATGTTTTTTTACAATGCACATCATTTTGGTTCTTGCATCATACCACATAATCCAGTGGCCATGAAGGGGTTAATTGAAGACTAATAATAGTAATAGTAATATAGTTTACTGATTTTTTTTTTTAGGTCAACGCTCGTCTACAATCAGTACTCGTATCAAAGGGTTTCGAAAGCATCTTATATTACGGCTTCTTTACAATGTGGGAATGCAGGCGTGCGGGTGGTCAGGATGGAGTCAGACCCCTGCGCAGTCATTCCAAACAGAGGTATGTAATGGTCTGAGCTCACGGACCTCACCGCTGGTTAAAACATCACTCCAGATGGTCGTTAGTGGGCCTCTGACGAGAGACAATCCACGTTCCGTACGATCAGTCCCACACAGCGAAGACCGGCATGAAAAAACCGCACCTTTTATGAGGCATGCATGGTGCAGGGCTGTTTTTAACACTCAGAAAAAAATGCATATTTTCTAACAAGGGCTATCCGCATGTTTCCACTTTCGTTGCTTATAGAGAACACTAAACGATTCTGTATTCTGATGAATACGCAGATAGTAAAGTTCCCTATAGTTAGAATAAGGGAGGGGGCAGAATTTTATACATTAATTAATCAATTTTTTTTCTCATTACCTGGAATGCCTTCGCAAGCTTTGTTCTGTCATCTAAACATGGAAACATTTTGGGACCCCCCTGAGATGTGTAAAGGCGCGGATGCACCCCAAATTTACTGTAAATTACATCACGGGAGGAGATTAATCCTTTTTTATCCACCATGACTGGAGGTATATAATCACAAGCAGGCTCCAGATGCCTAAAACATTTACCACTGGAAAAAGATCTAAAAGGACATTTATAACCCAAAAAGGAGAGCGTTCCCCCCTTGGAAGGATCTCAAATTTTAGCTCTCTTGGGCCATAACAGAGGAAAACCCAATATTTTTGGATACCTATTTTTGGTTCTCTGTCCAGTACGGAGCTTTACGGAACACAGCGGGAGGTCAATTAAAATTTATTGAATAGCGGATTTGATGAAACTCGCCAACAACTCAGTTACAGAACATTTTCCGCATATCTGGCTGGAGAGCTGGACGCTGAGTTGTTTGAATAAGGAGAGCTATGGAATCTCGAAGCTACTCGCTAAATAGCGAACATCCAATAGTGCAGGTGGTCCCAGACTCATCAGAACGGTCCGCAAATTATAGTCATTTAGTGAGTAATACATTCTATATACTTTGTTTGCCCGAAATCACATTCTAAGTATCACTGCGTTAAACTTGAGGGTAGTATTTCATAAAAAAATATAGAAGGGGATATGTATACCAAAAAAAGCCATCTGCTTTAAATATACAACCAACCTTTATACTTTTATACTTATGAGGGTTTCAGGGGACAATTCCCAGGACGGAGAACCGAGTCCCCTGAAAATGGGGAGATCTGTGCCGTGTTGAATGTATATATCAGTACACGGTGCTGCTTTTCATTGAGCTCAGCCATTGAGACACAATCACTTCTGAAATAACGTATAGCCCATAGGATAATGGCAAGCAGCTAGGCTGGTGTGGCAGTCAGCAGAAACCTAAGACAAAAGTAGATTCCGTAAGCCAAGGTCAGGTGAAGGATCAGGTCATACAAAGTCCAGATGTCAGAAGGAGGTTATATTTAACCTAAATTTTACATATGTATGGATGTTCGTACGTCCAGGACTAGTAACAGCCACATGCACCCAATAGAGGCATGTCGGCCTGTGACTCGTAGAGCCATATCGGAGGTTTGCAGCATCATTTTATTCTAAAAAAGTTTACAATTTTACTAAAAAAAAATACATATGCTGTTTCGATCTTGTTATATCTGATCGGTGCAGATTATATCTATTCAAACATAATCTAAAAATGTATCTCTTATGACTTATTTCTTATGTTGCGTGACTGCTAAATGGCAGGATTTTACAGATATCAATTGCTTGATGGAAACTGGTTCATCAAGATAGACAGTCAACAATAAATGGAAATTCAGCGATTAACCATTTCACTCGTTTAACAAAATAAGTTACGGCGAGTAACAATGTAGCTTCTGTGCCCTACAAGAATGAGCCGTTTTTACATAGCGATTGTAGGTTTAGAATGTCTGGGCTACGCAAATCCACCCGGTGCTGGGCTAAAAAGCCGCGTATGAAGTAACAACCGTGTGCTAATGAATGAACCTGTGTAGGAATGGGGAGGGAATCGGAAAGCGATATACCTTTATTTACATGTCTGCGTCTAGAATTCTTACAGTGTTTTGGGAACTCTGTAAGTTTTAGATTCAGCTGAGGATTGTTTTTAGAAAGGCCTATTTTAACGCATTTCTGAGAGTCAGTAGAAGACATTTTTTTTTTGTTCACCGATACAGAATTGTACCGTCTCAGGTTTTCAGAAACGGACCTGACCATAGGGCAAATTTATAACAGGTCCATGGTGGCTTCTTATCCATCATGGGATCATGAATTGGGCGCAGAACCTACGGGTCCTCTTACCGCCACCTGTTGCTAAAAGCAATCAACACGTAGGGCGACACGGTCCCACCTATACATGCATCAGCAAACATACACGTGTAAAGTTATCTTACCTGAAATAACTCGCTTTTAACTCAATCAATTACTACAGACATAAAAATTACAAATATGGCTGTTGGATGGACTCTGCTCTTCGGTAATCCTCTCTACCGCGTCCACATAGCATTTCGAGACAGGATTATGGATACACACAAGAAAATGGCATTTTATTAATATAATACCTACAGATTTTTTTTCCTTAAACTAGTAAAATCCTGGGGAAAAAAAGTTATGTGGCCTCTTTTGAAACAATAAGTGGTTTTAAGAGCCAAGCTTAATACTCCATGTGATCGTCGACACTAAAAGACGACGGTGGAACTTTCAATAACTTTTTTTTTTTCTATGGAAAATAAAGGTAATAAATTTAAGGAGCGGAAGCTTGTATGGTTCAGTGGTTTATGCATTTCAAGCTGCCATGAGGTTTGAGAAAAGCCCCGAGCCAGGGTCCCCAGAGCCGAATTGTTTTGAGGGCTATTGAAAAAGTGTCTAGTTTTAGACTAAACAAAATAAAAGTTGTGTCTTGGAAAAAAAAAAAAAAGAGAAACTCAGGTTCCTATCTGACATTCATCTGCGGATTTGAATTTTAGAAGGAATTGTTCTCCGAGGGAAACTTTCCACTAAATAATTCCTCGCGCAAGTCTTTCATGCAGAAAATAAATACAATGCCTCCTAGCCTGGGAGCTCTGCGGCTTTAAAAACGCCCTTCATTCGGGAGCCATAAATCCCCGGCTTGCAGTACTTTCCAACCCGTTTCCTTAATCACCGTGAAATATAAGAGGAGCGAAAAAGCTGAAAACACCTTTAAATTACGGATCTTTCCAACGAAAAAAAAAAAAGAAGTCTCTGTGTGATTATTTGCCATTGCAGGAGTAGTCCTAAAATATTTGTTTTCAGCTGGTATTTTTCATCTTACGTATTTATACAAAAATGTTAGCACATTATTTATAAAATGACTATTTATTCTATGACGATACACTTTCGGTAGTACACGGGTTGACATAGACTGACATGAATGGCCAGAATTGCCTAATAGGTGGCCTATGACATCAAGCTGGTGGCAATGCCACCTTGGGTTGGATTAGAAGATGCTGGAGGGGTGCTGGAGATGTTGTTCCCCTAGAAACCCTAAGATAAGCCACAGAATGACTACATATACTCACAAGTAAAGAGAAAGCAACATTTCTTATGTATCTTGGACACACATTTTTGCCACCATAGTGCAAAGCATAGCCCAAGAGGATAAAACGAGTTACTCCATTGGGGCAAGCCCTGTAGATTGCCCCTTTGTAATAGCATCCCTAAGCAAAATTGGGCAGACAACACATTCAATTAACACAGTCCTGTCCAACACAGGTTCATTAAAAAAAAAATAAAAAAAGACACGTCATTTAGAAAAAAATTAAAAAAACTGGAAAGGTTCCAGTCATGGGGTAAATGTTTTAAATCCATGACACCTGGGTGGATATACGTACGCATCACATCTCTTGTAGCCCAAGATGTTTTACATAGATCTTTCTTTATAGACCATTGCTCATTGTTTTTTTTTTTATATTATTTTTCTCCATTTCTGGCTACTAAAATAATTTTAACTCGATTTCCTACAAAAACATGCATGTGTAAACTGACTGCACACGCTGAACACGTCTATGTCTGGGCTCAGATGTTACTATGTTTAAACATAGCCTCTCTTATTTAAAATACCTCTCGCCGTATGTCATTTGTTATGTTTCCATAATCCCTCTTTTTTCCCCCCCAAGCTTTTATTTTATGCCTCCCACGTGTGGACGCGGCGATGACAGAAAGAATAATGCGGGTTTAGGGAACTGTCCCGGAACGCGGGGAAATTTCTGTTAAATGTACAGTTTACTCTTAGAACGGATGAGAATCCGTGTAAATCAACGCAGACGCTGTTTGGAAAGTGCCCCCCCCCCTAACGTCTGGACATATGAAGAGCGCGGGATTAACGCACAATCACGTGTTAGGATACGAATGACAAAACCAAAGCGCCGTGTTTTCTTAGAAGAAGAATTTCCCATTGTGGAACGCGTTCAGTCAACAAGAAGCAGGAAACGGAATATCCGAAATTGTGTTTTCGGTGCGGGCCTGTTGAGGTTTTGTCGCCTAGCCATGTGAGATAATTATACTGGCTGGGCTTAATGATCCGTGGATTCTGCGATATCAATTATTTTACTAAATCTGTTAATGCAGCGAAGCTGATAGCGTTTCCGTGCCTCGCTTTGTGTGCGAGTGTTCTTTGTTCTGTATATCTGTACGCCCTTGGAGTTTTAGTTTACTGATCATCTTTTTTGTGGGTTGTTTGCTATGTGCTGAAGCTATCTGTGGGTGTATGTTATTACGTCATGTTGTGTTATTACATCATGTTGTGTTATTACGTCATGTTGTGTTATATGTTTGTGTTGTAGAAAATGATTTGTGCTTTGAGAATGATTGGGTACATAACGTGACTTCAGCGAGCACATAAGCCGTCTCTTGTACTTAAGCGGCTTTGGTCGACTTCTTGGAGCGTTATTGCTCTACTGGGATTCACCAAGGTTTATTTTGGAGTCACGAGGTCATCCCAGCGCCTCGCTTTCTCAGTGAAGCAGAGACCTCAAGAACGAGGGAGAGCCGGACTCTCACTTGCCCCTTGCTAAGAAACAAAGGGGCTTGGCAAACACTCCTTGCCCAGTAACGCAAGCGGCCAAGTGATACATTGTCCCAAATAATGTTATCTCCTCTGCGATCCTGGGCCTTGTGGTGGGATATGCCGATTTAGACAGGACAGTAAAGATATCCAGGTTTATATCATACCTACCTTAGTCTCATGACTGTTGGCAGCTATGCATCTGCTTATGGTAATAGGAGATAGCATTCGATGGTTAGTGTGGTGTCGCACCGCCATTCACACAATATGGGATGACCCGCACGTAAGCTAATGGTATTGGGTGTTAGTGAACGTTAGTAAGTATGAAATATAAAATGTGTAATGGATACTGTGTAGTTTAATACGTCGGATGATATTAGTACTGAATACTTCATTCTGCACACAGTCTCATTCGCTTGCCCTATTCAAGTTAATTAAATGTCTTATTCTCAGACCCAACATTCCAAGCACAAAACCGGTGGCCGTCTTCAGATTCACAAACAAACCTCAGCAAATGAGCCGATGCTTAGTCTAGCAAAACCTGTTGCCATGTAGCTAATCTTGTTGGTTCATGCTTCAGTAAGCCGGCGAAACGTGGCTCTATCTGCATTCTGTCTGCATGGCAGCGGTGGCTTAAAGATAAATAAAAATCAACATATTTTATGTACCTTTATAGGGGAAAAAAGCTGTGAACAGCTAAGCACATGAATACAACTGGAAAAAATAAACTATAACCAACTATAAAATAATATAATAAATTATTATAAACTATTATCAAAAGTGCGCATTCTTAAAGGAAATGGAAGGATGTTTTTGACGTATAGAAAAATATCATTTGTACAATTAAAGTGTTGCTTTATTTTATGTATTTTGGGCAGTTTACATATACATTGTGACCAGGGCCGGCCGAAGACTTAACGCCGCCTGGGGCGAAGTTTAAAATGCCGCCCCCCCCACTGACGCCGGGGGGGGGGGGGGGGCGCCATTTTTAAACTTCGAACGACGCCATATGATGACCCCCCCCGCGGGACTGTTTGAAAGTCCGGCGGGAGTCTCTGCCGGTGCCTCGGTCTGGCTGTTGCTGTGCTAGGTGGATAAATGTGACTTTCCGGCGCTCAGCATTACGAAGCCGGCACCTGAGACCGAACAGGGAGACCTGCCGCAGAGGAAAGAGAGAGAGAAGGGGCGCCGAGCTGGTAAGCGAAAACCACTCGGCGCCCCTCTCTCTCTCCTCCGCTTCAAAAAAAACCAAAAAAAAACCGCTTGGGGCGGCAAAGTGCCACCCCTTCTAAAGTGCCGCCTGGGGCAATTGTCGGCACCATTGTAGGGCCGGCCCTGATTGTGACTGATTATAATGTTGAGGCTTCATCCAGGTGATAATTAATGCCGGATAGTCTTGAAGGTCATCTTCTGTACGGTCAGTTTGTGCTCCAAAAGAAACCTGAAGTTCAGTAAATTTTACATAACCGAGGATCTAGGTGATCGAGGTAGTTATGGGTATATAAATGCTCAGTTTTCCATTCTCTTTGGAAGTAGGGTCACAGACTTGAACACAGGTGGGAGAATAAAGTGACAGACGTGTTTGCCGGTGGAATACAGTTGTGACTTGTTCATAGATGGCGGACCCATAAAACCGACTTCTTCCAGATGGTGGACTCTTCATAACGAGCGCTGTTAATGTGAAATGAGAAATGTTATCATAGTCAGTGCACCTCCTATGGGTCCTTTTTGTGAAATGGATTACAGGGTCTTGGGGATATTGGTGCTTCACATATTCTGAATATCAACATCATCTAAACATCATCTAAACTATCTGCGGGTCTGATTACCAGACAATGCAAAATCAATGAAGCGCACAAAGCTTTGTTCAGATGTAGCGGTGCGAGGGTATTAGTGGCTGTTGGATGACATGGATGGATCCTCTTGAATAGGATTCTTTACTCAACTTGGGAAAGTGGGTTCTAGAATGCAGAACCTTGTACTTTTGTAATTATTATTTACATAACCTAGTTTTAGAGCTCTATGGAACATGTTGCTCTATAAAAAAAAACATTTTTTCCAATAAAAAAAACAAAACTATTTTCTCCTACCCTTTCCATTTACTTTATTCCTTCTTACCTCTGCACCCCCTGCATACCACTACCCCCTTCTGTGCTTTTAGCCCCTACCCATTACCTTTATCCCTCTATTTCTGTCTCCTTTTTTCAGTCTCCCCCCCCACTCTCTTATTTCATCTCTTCACCCAATTTCTCTTTTATCTCTTCTATCCCCCCCACATTTCCTTCCTGATGCCCCTTTCTTTTGTTACAGTGTCCACATGCCTAACTTCCTTATCATTACATTATTATTATTATTATTAACCTTTTTGTAAGTTATTTATGTTGTTAGAATAGAAGAAAGCCTAAATTTCTACTTAGAAGTTCTGTTTTGAAATTGGATAAAAATAATCTCTTTTAAGTTTTTTAAGTTTTAAGTAGATGTAGCGAACATCTCCATTTCCAAAATAAAAGTTTTAACCTTCTACAAGATTTTTGTCATTTTTAAACATATGCAAAATAAATTCCTGCTAACCCAGACTTTGATGAATGCAGGCTGATTAATCTCAAGTGCTCCTAAAACACAGTTTCTCTTTTCTTTATTCTGTTTATAATAAGCTTTGATACATTTTTTTTTCTTTTTTCATCTTAAATGACCCAGTCACACATCTGTGGTTATTTATTAAATTGAACTAGAAAAAAAAACCTGTTAATTATATGTTTTATTTCACTTTAAGTGGTGCATTAGTTTTGTATGTAGGTTTTAAAAAGGTTCAGGGTCCACATTTTGAGCAATGTGTTCCTCCGTCAACGCAGAAGAAAAATAACTAGTAGCCAATTCCCTTGGCAGTAAGAAGATACCGTGGCAGATATCATTAGCAGGTTCATTCTTCACGTTTACCCCGGTTCAGATTTCTCTCCGGTTGATACTAAATAAGCTGAAATGAAGTATTAGAGAATCTGCGCATGTCCAGTTTCACTCACACTAACACGCACTTATTATATTCCCTTTCTACTTAGGAAGTCACAGACCAGGCCAGGCTGCCAAATGACGCGAAACAGAGTAACCAGTTTCCAATTAATAAGGGTAGGCTGGCTACAAAATTAATAGGATCAATGGAAATATGATATAATTATACAGATGTATATTCAAGGACAATACCAGGCGTTCTCTGGACTGTACTAAGACAAAGAGGTCATCCATTCACGCTTGAAGACAGAAATTCATTTTAACCTAAAGCAGTGAAAAGCGTTATGTACAGTAAGAGCAATAAACATGTGGAATTCGCTACCTACTGACATGGTATTCAGTCGAGGGCTTTAATTATGGGCTGGGTGATTTTTTGGTCAAGAAGAAGACTATAGCTGGTTATAAGGCCATGATAGCATGATATAGCTTGTTGATCCAGTGAGATATTAGATTGACTTCAAGACATTGTTCTCCTTTTTTAAGGTTGAATTTCTAATAACTTTAATGTGGGATATTTGATTTCTCCTGGATCAACAGTGGAACTTTATGGACTTTGTACGTTACTATATTGTTTGTTAGAGAGGATTTTGCTCATCTCTTGATCATATATTTGGTTTATATTTTTCTCAAGTTACATGTTTTTTTTTTTTTTAATACTTTTGCCTTATTAACAACTGTTACTTTTGTCGAATGTTCACGTTGGGCTTTTAGGAGCAATTATCTAAAGAGAATAGAGAGTAACAGGTGGTAACATTAAGCCCCTGCTGGGTTGGCATTGGGATCACACACACACGGTTTTAAAACACAATTGCTAAAAGTATCAGTTGGAAAATAGAGGAACCAATTACTATTCTTCTAAACATTATGCATCTCATTTGGAGCGTCTATTTCAACAACCGGTTTATTGACTTAAAAAAATGTGAAAAAAAATAAAAAGAAAAAACAAAACAACAATAAAAGGCAGAGAATTTATACAAGAGACGAGAGGTGAAGTAATTGGTTTTTCAGAAAACATTTAGGGTGAAAACATCCAATTAGTCAACACATTTATCTGCATTTGCACTTTTATTATAGTCAAACATCTGTCTGTGTTCTACAGATGAGATTTTCATGGGCTCATACCAATTATATCTTTTTAGGGATTGCTCCATTAATCATTTCCAGAGTGAGGGAATGAAGCCCAGGCGTTGTCGATTATGTATTGTGGCAGCAGACATGCCAGCATGCTGAGACGCTGATGGATTTGTATAGCTCAACAGCCACAGGGGACGTCATCAAATCTACGGGAGCTTTAGGAACATTAAGGAAATATTGGATGCAATCATGAATCTTAATACTTAATGTTAAAAGAAGGACTGCATTATGCTAAAAGCAAGCGTATTAACCTGAAAGAGGTTAAAATGCACTGATGCCAAATCTATAATTTTCCAGCTGTCATCAATCTGCAAATTGTATTATTCTCAACAAACAAAATCCTTTGTTTTGAAGAAAAAAAAACGTACGCCTAAAACCCGTATGTCTTTTTTGGAGGATATCTCCCATCATCATCATCATAGTCCACCAAAGGCTGTAGGACTTTAGGTGGCTTATTCCTAAAAGAGGACAAAGTTGCCTTCCATTGTAGACTACAATGCCTATCATTATCAGGCAGTAGCTGGTCTACATGCTGGTAAGTATAAGTCCATTGAGGGCTGTTGGTGGTGGAGTGTGTTAAAGAGAAGAAGTCCTAGGTGGAGGCAGCCATGATGGCGACTGGCGCAACACAAGCCAAGCCAGATACCCCCCCTATGATCTTGACCAAAATGTCCAACTTGTATATTCAGCGGTGAAGGTGCAGCCTCACCTCAGCAACTTCAACAAGCAAAACAAAGGGCCTTCTAAGCTCTTCTTGGAGGAGCTGCTCCTTGGTGTTGGACGTTTATAATACCGGAGCATGAGAGAGTCGGAATGCCCAAGGATCCATCATGACTGATGTCTTGCAAGAGGGGCCAGAAGGACCCTGTATAATAGATAGACAGAAGTAATCTTTAAAAACAGATGACTACATCACACAAGGCCATACTGGCCCTTCATTCAAGGATACATTTGCAGCTTACTGGTGCTTGGCCTTCATGTTGAGAACTGAAGCACCATGTAAATTGTAGCTACTTCATATAAATAAATTAGGTGAATAATAGTAAAAATACAATATAATAACATAATAACAAATGCTAATACCGGTAATATTGTTTGGTGTGAGAACAATAAGAAATGGTGGTTCTGCAGCGTGTTTTTTTTTTCCACTTCGATATTTATTCAATTGAAAGCATAGATTCCCATCTGCGGAAAATAATATGGGTGGGTTATTTCACTTCCATTATGAGAAGAGAAACGTTTTAAGGGGGGGGGAGACGCTCTCATGTTGCACGGCACATGGCGACGTTTCTGTATTAAAGCCACCAGGTCAAGAGATGGAGTTGAAATGGAATTTTTTTTTTTGTAGATGTAGCCTGAAAGTATTTGTCTTGTAAGATGAATTCTGCTGTTAGTGATTTGTCTGAGCGCAGAACACAGTCAAATTGTTTGTGAGCGGAGAAATTGAGGTCAGCTTTTCCTTTGTTACCATAATGTCACTTCACATCGAGGTAAAGGCAGCCTTGTTCCTGTTGTAATCAGGGGCAAAAGAAGCGCACATTTCCAATGACAATTCTGCATTCTAGAATACCAACAATTTGATGGGATGTTCGAGTGTTAACTCTTGTGTTACATTGTTTGGGGTTGCAATTTAAATAGAGATTCTACAATAAAAGCAAAAAAAAAAGCAAAAATACCAGTATGTTAAATAGCGTAAGCAAATATTTAAGGGTAATAAACTGTATATCTGTAGTAAATAAATGTGCTGTTTTTAAACTCCAGGGATAGGGACAAGGACAAGGTCTGTGGCAAGGTTGGTGAAAGTCCATAGAACATCATGAAACTGTCCACCACAGACCCCAGTAAATGTCCACCATGAGCAACGCTGGTTCCGACCCCTGCATATGATACTAAAAATGTAGTTATTTAGCAAAATGCAAGAAATCGTTTATTTTCTGTATCTCAGCTGCGCCCTTGGTTCGCCGTGACCAGACTTATTTGTTGGAGGAATCAATACTCCTCTGCATAGTGGCAGGCTATACTGTATATTCATCTTGAAGGCTGTATTTCGCCATTATAGTAGCTACTGGCTGCATAAATAATGGCAATCGATGCTTATTACAGTAGCAGCTTGGCGAGTGACTGTTGGGGACACAACGGGAAGAATTTTGATAGATGACTGGTGATTAAGCTCCACGGGAGCCACGCGGAGGACAATGCATGGAGCCTGTTCTTGTTTTGTGGTGGGTAATTTCAGTCTAAGTAATAAGCTGGTCCTAACAAGACCATGAGATAATAATGACTTTGATGGTGTGTTACATTGTTGTCTATTCAAATAACATTCAGGGGCTATTTTCAGCCTGAATCCCACCTAAAAAGCACAAGGGAGTCTATTGTATTGCATATCACTTTAAACATGCAGTTCCATCTTCTCTACTTATTATATATTTATATAATTATATATATATTATATAATAATTTTATATAATTGTCTTATACTGTTTATATTATATATATATATATATATATATATATATATAAATATACCCATCTAAGGCATACTTATTTAATCATGTAAAATGTAGTCTTGTTAATACTTCTTTAGGGAATTCTTAATTGTCATGTTACTCTAAGGCAGGCGCTGATAGGTTGTTGCCTTATAAGCGGAAAAAGATTAGGTCCACCCTCCTTTCATCATTTTATTTATTTCATAATATAAAATACACGATGGCCACTTCATTTTCACTGTGTTCAAGTGTTATTCTTCAATGTATTTTTATATAATAAAATAAAAATGCTTAGTTTTGGACGTTTATATTTATTTTGTATCATTAAAATCTGTTATCTTTGATTTTATTTCTGTATTGTGTTTTTTTAACTTAAACAATTGCAATAACGATATAATGAAGGACAGGTTTCAGTTATTTTTATACATAATAAAATCACTATTTTTATATTAATATATATATATATATATTAAAAAAAAAATATATATATATAAAAAAAAATAAAAAAAATAAATAAATATATATATATATAAAATACACTTACATTAAGCTTGTGGTTTTTACCTTACATACCACCTTGTCCATTTTAAATGGCATATTCAACGATATAAAAATGTTTAAAAGCTTTAGAACATTAAATTGTTGCGGGAGAGCGTAAAGTGCTGACTTGCAGTGTCTATATTAATTCCCGTGAGATTAAATGTCATTGAGAATTCTAAATTAATTCTTGCCGTTCTGCTCCACGGAATAACTTGATTGTATCTATGGAGAAGTGACAGTGTCAAAGGGTAATGTCTCATACAATGATTCCTAATTACAGACATAAACTAGCAAAACAATTTCTGTGATATATGGAGTGAGAGAGTATTCACTATATGGGAGTGGATGTCTGTTGAGAGCGGGTAACGCTAAATTGAGCTGAACAGTTCTTTTCGACCTTTAAATGATTCTAGGAGTAACCTTCAGGTTGCGGTTAGTGTTGTAAGTAGTAGTTTTAGGGGTTCCTAGGGTAGTTGAATGCCCTGCCATGTTGGTTCCACCACAGTGGATGCTGGTTTTATATATATATATATATATATATATATATATATATATATATACATATACATATACATATATATATATCTGGACCTGAGTTATGATGCAGTACTGGGTGGTCTTGTGGCCATGGGTAGGAAGATCAGTCTCACGATGAGAGGGTTTGTAATAGAAAGTATTGCCGATTATGCTGTATTACTGTAGACTGTCAGTGCTGTTGATAAGAATGCACACAAAGTTTGCTTGGGAACTGAAATTATAGTAAAAACAACCTGTCGAGTCGAGTTACCATCTATGAACTCATATGACATGCCCTTCGTGTTACTCTGACCTGCCTTTGTAGCGGGCAAATAACAAAAATCGAGCAGATCAGTTAAAAAGAGGAAAGAAGCAAGCAGAGATGTTTCCCATACTTCATCTCAGTTCTAATAGGTGGTACATAGATCAGCCATATGTAACCAAGAAGAAATGTAGTAGTGCTCAATGCAATATGTGGAAGCAAGCACATTAAATAATTAATTATGAGGATATGTCATTGTATGGTCGTTACGGCTCATCTGCTACTCCAAGGAACCCGAATGACGTGAGAAAAGTAATACACACGTATAATATCGCTGGAAACGTTGCCAGGAGAATGTAAAGACCCTCACCCTGTACTATGTGTTAGACCTGAGTCACCTGACTACCCCTATATAATAAGTCTGCTGTGGTTACATGATTTAAAGGCTTGACTTATGAAGCATTATATCAACAAGTGGTGGTTCCAAGGAAAGTGAAGCAGGCCCGACTGGGATAGAAAAGTAGCCCTGTCTCTTTAAGGCCAATGGCTGATAAATGATAAAAGCAAGCAGCCCTGCGTATCCAGCTGCCGGCCCTGAGCTGACGGATCCAATCTGCCGCGGCAGTGAGAATGCGGTGCCATCAGCCACCGGACCTCGAGCCATTTTCCTGGATTGACAAGCGGCCAGCAAATATATGTACAATTCTCCATGCCGGCTTTCATGATCGTAGAAAACTTTTCCCTTCAACTTGGAATTCTTACGTTGTTAAATGCAAAGGCAAGTTCTAGAGATTCCACCTGAAGAGGAAATGTAACCCAATGCTCACTTATTTCATAGATTCTCACAATGAATGCAGATTCAATCCCATTATACCGGGCGTAGCGACCTTCCTAGGCACCTCGGAGTCTCCAGAATCTGGTTACTGAAAGTAATGCAGTTATATAAACGCATTTTCGGGAGGAACGTTCTGTGAATGGAGATTGTCTCATTAGCTATGTCTTTATTGCAGCGTCTGTCTACCTTCCCCAGACAATGCCTGCCGTTTGCATGCGCGGTGCTATAACACAGCGAGAGACGTACAGAGAGCTGTCAAGTCATTCGGGTGACCAAGTGATATTAAAATGACGGAGCCTTGTCCTGTAGAGTTTTCTATACAAATAGTGAAAACATCTGCATATTCAGCAAATTATTTAACAAGTCCTATATTTTCTATTAGCTGCATATTTAGGTATCAAATACAAAATTAGAAGTTGAAAAAAAAGATTTGCAAGATTTTAAAAATTGTATTAATAGCCCAAATTCTTGTTATCATAAAAAAAATGACATTTAGCTTTATTTTGTTCTTTTTTTTTTACATTAAAGCTTCTAAAACAAGATAAAAGAACAGATCTCCCCTAAAACATACCAAATGTTCTTTAGAATCTGGTGGAAGGATGTGTGGAGCTCTACCGCCGTGTCACTGACGCTCCTGTAGCCCAGTGGTATGATGTCATGTATGAGGTCATCATCGACAGCAGAGCACAGAGCTTCTGTCCATGGAAAGGTTAAAAAAAATAAAGATAAAATCAAAGCCATAAATTTTTTTACTCGAATTCTGATATTTTTTTAATTTCCTATCATATAATTTTTATACGCCATAGTAGGAAAGACCGCTAAATGGCGTACATGTGGCCACCACTGGATACGAGTGACCACACGCTCTTACACTCACATAACATGGAGCCACACATCAAAGCAATGGATCTTCCACATGGTTGGCGACACAGGGCCAGTCCGGACATGCTTCCTACACCCTGTAAATACACTGAAGGGGGCATTATTTATTTGAGCCAAATTCCAGGGGAATGGGAGAGTAAAATCCCATCAATGCTCGTGTAAAAACAGTTATTCCGTTGGCTTATTGTGAAAATAAACCGGTATGTATGGGTGCGGCGTGAACATTGAAACAGAACGCAGTGCGACCTCGACATGAATGCCGCGAGAACAAAAGTAAAATATCACGTTTATATTTTCTAAATGAGATTTGTCAGCCTGAATATTTACCTTGGTGTCCTTGAGTATATTTATCGCTTTCATTATAGGGAAGAAAGTCACTCGTTCAACATTGAAGGACAAAAGGCTGTTACACAATAGAACTTTAAAAACGCTGATACACAGTATCTCCTCCCGTGACATTTCCCATAAGTGCCGCACATGCCTGCTCCAGATGTTGTTGTCTATGAGAAATGAGCACATAAAAAAATATAAATAAATAAGTAAATAATTGACGAATTTGTCTCCGGGGCTATTGAACTCGCAAAAGAATATCGAAAGTCTTGTTAAATTAGCAAAAATATAAGAGTCCATTAACAAATATGAAAGTGAATATGAAAAACGCAATGGTTCTGGTATGTTCCTTGAGGTTCCTATGTTGGTTCTTGATTTACTGGGGTTTATTCACTAAAGAGGGAGCTGGCAAGCGAGTTGGCGTTCCATCTCATTGGCTTCATTTTACATTTTGAAGGGCCAACCCCGATGAGCTTTTGCTCCAAGAATAGCCTGGATAGACCTGTATAAAAAAATCACCTTGCTACTTGAACTATACATTATGCGGGGCCAGTCCCACCTTGCATTACCTGTCATTGATTATAAGGCTGATCTCTCACCATGTTGACTGCCTTTAGTCTAATGTCTACTGGCCTTGGTTCCTCCTAGAAGCTCCATCCCCTGGCAGATTGGTGATGTCCTGCATTACTGTCCAATTACTTTTTCTCTCCTTTTTTGATGATGGAAGCACTTTAAGGATTTTCATTTGCAAACCTGAATATCCCAGAAATGTTGAAAATTCAGATAATATACATGATACATATAGATCGTAAGAACATGATGACCCACGCATGGAGCGTGTCGGGAGACCTCACCGGTTAAAGTCTCAAAGCCCCGTCATTAAGTTATTGCGTATATATATATTGGAAGGAAGTACAGACGCCGCTCCACATTCACATCATTTCTCATAACAGGCGGACATTCTGTTCCGAAGTCCTGTTTGCCTGACTTTATCTGTCCGTCTATATATTTTTCCAGTCCTGAGCTTCTCGGCTTTGTAGACACAGTATCTGTCTGCGTTTTCGGGACTGTTTACACAGAGATGTAGTAATAAAAAGGAACCACTTCAGTGTCATTCCTCTTATCCGCCTGAAATGAAATCTCCTGCAGCATGGATTTATTTTTGTAATAGAAATGCGAGAAAAAAACACGGTGGATTAGCATCAAAATATTCATCCAAAGCCCTACCAGGACCCCCCACTTTGTACAGCGTTCCAAGCTCTCACTTTATTTCTTATTGCACCCTATAACGGGCAAGAAGAGACCCTCATGTGTTTTTTGCCCCTTGTTTACTACATTTATTAGTATATTAGTATTACTTACACCTTTTAGGGCTGTCCTGGCAGATTCGGGACTGTTAACCACTATGCCCTTACCTGTTATTCTGGGAAGTTTTGTTTGCACATTGGTTGGGGGGGGGGCATTTGGTGCTCTTGGTTAAGGTGAGCCTGGTCAAAATCAATACTTAGATTTGGTTGGAAATCATTAATAATTCTCTTTGTTCTGATCGGTGCAGAATTCCGCAGACCTGACGCCAGCTTTTGGCTGCTGCTGCTATTTTGTTCCTCTGTTATTAGTAATAAGAAGCCTCATGTTTATAATACCTGCAAAAATACCAAAGAAATGGACAGTGGGCACAGAGTATAATTAATTGAGTGAATGGGCGATAATAGCGAGAGATGGGAATCATTTTCGCAGTCTGGTTTAATGGGCTGTTATATTGTAATGGTCAGGACCTTCTGGATGAAACCATTTACTCGTATATAACGACCTCAATTGGATTGTTGGGCAGTACTAATTTCTAAAAAGACTCACAAAGCTGCCTTTCAGCTTAACAAACCATAGGCCAACATATTTATCACTGTCCAACATACGCGTTCCCCTTCCAGCTGTTGCTTTTACTTTACTGGGAGGGTGGATCAGTGGAACAGCCTCCCTCCAGAAGCGGTAGAGGCTGATACAGTTTAAATGTGTATAGGACAGGCATTTGGCTCCATGAATCTAAGACGACTGATTGAGGTTTGAGTCCTCCTTATAGCAGGAGAAACGGGCAGACAAGATGGGGGCCGTATGGTTCTTATCTGCTGCAGGTTCTATGTTTGGATGTTTCTTTCCGACACAAGGAGACAATTCTTTCATTTTAACGTGGGATACTTCGCTCTATCCATTAAGCATCCAAGAAAATGAATATATATGGCTTTTGGATATGGACAATGTAGGGTTTATTACTGATTTTAGTGCCATAGCGTAGAATATCTCAGCTCTTTTTTCTTCGTATCTCCCCGGCTCTATAAGTAATCTCCATAGACTGTTTTTGCTGCACTAAACAGTTTTTTTTTTAGGTTGAGTTAGAGAGCGGACAATTATCTAACCTGGTGGATAATTATTGGTTTGTCTATTGACAATTTTCCAACACGATAAAAGAAGAAGAAGAAGAAAAAGATCGTACCAGCACATAATGCAAGAGCCATAATAATCACTATTGACAAGCCCTTGCTTATAATGAAGTCACAAGGACCCCTGTTTATTATGCCGTCTCTTATTAAAGTATCCTGACTGTGAATAATAAAGCAGGAGGCTCTGTCCCACTTGTGCCGTTACTTCATTGTCAGAAGGGATGGAATTAGATAGGAAGCAGATGTATCCATTGCCAAACTCATTATTTAATGTTTTTTTATTCATCTCATTGTAGAGAATTAAAGTAAGATATTTTCTTCGTGACGACATGGGTTGCATATGCTAGAGCTCCAGAGTCACGTTCCAAAATAAATGTATGTAACCGGAGCAGACATTTTTAAGGGTAAGCGTGTAACAATGGATGTTTTGTGTGAAGGAAAACATTCTAAAAAAAAGTGTCTAATGACTGCCTCGGAATCTGCTTTACCCGTGATTGTTTTACAGTGAATTAACGTAATGGAGTCACTGAGTAGATATCAAGAAAAGAATAATAAAATGTACCTGAGGTAAGGTTGGGATAATGGCAAGCTCTGGATCTTTTTACAAAGGTAGTAGAAAGACTTACGAAGACCAAGCTGAGGGAACTTGCAACAAGTCTGATTGATCTCGCAGGTCCTGCTAGGTCCAGGGGCAGCCTGACAAATGGGGCAGGGGCAATCACCCCCCGCGGACTTGTCTGCTTTTTGGGTTGCTACCTGAAGCTTTAATAAGTGTCCTCCAGCAGCTCTTAATATATATGTCTTTTACCCCTACAGCTTTTACCCCTGACAATGGCAAAAACGTAGGTTGTGTTGGGCAGACCAGACACACTACTTCCCTCCTTGAATATTCCTATTACGTTGACATCAGCAGGCAGAATATTAGACTTTATTAGCAAGCTTTAACTTATATATTTAGGGGTTAGGTGCCCATCATTTTGAGGTAGGCTGCACATTTACCAGGCTCTGTGGTGGACAATGTAATGATGTTCTATGGACCTTCACAAACTTTGCCATGGTTTATCTGTTCATTCTCGTATTGAATGCATGGACTGTAAGAGGAGCTACAGAAATTGCTGGAGCTCTATAAATGAAACAATAATAATTAATTAGAATGTTATGTAACACATAATATAGGCAGCGCTTGGCAGGGCTTCCGGTCTCCAGATACCGATAATATGTATTTTGGGGAAATGCTGGATTATGCTGATACTTTATCTGTATCTATGTGGAAACAAAGTGACATTAGTGATACCAGTACTGATGTACAAGTCATAGCACCTAACACAATGGTATCTAATTAGCAACTATAAATGTCTCTGTTGCACAAAGCCAACTGAAATACTCAAGTCGATCATTTTGGCAGATGTCTTGTGTATCCCTTGGCCATAGAGACCTCATGTGCGCATGTTGTTTTAATAATAAACAGTCATGTTTTTTGTCACTAATACAACCCCTGTGACATCGGAAAGAAGCTTCCTCTTGCTTTTACCCTCCACCACAATCAATTCCATTAAGAGTCTTTTTTTTCCGCTAAACATTCCTTGGCCATCAGATTTGACATTCATTATACATCCTTCCAGAATTATTACAAATTCCTCGCAACGCAGGCCGTACCATTTTAACCTTTTCGACCACGAAACAAAGTCAAATAGTCTTGAGTTGGGAATTATGTATTAATTTCAGATATTAAAATAAAAACAGTCGCCAAAAAAAAAACCCAGAAAAAAATCCACATTATCACTTTATATGGAAGGTCTTGAAGCAAACAGTAGTTCATTGCGATGTGAAGCATTCCGACACCAGACAAACAGATTATTGTGCACAGAGGGTTTTTCTTATTAACAAGAGGATACCAAGGACACTGTGTTTATGTCGAAATTTCCATCACCATACCAAAGTTTTCAGCCGCTGACTAAAGACTCCTTGAAAGGCTAGAACTGCACGTCCGGAACAGCATGATTTATAAAGACTTACGGCATGAAAACAACCTCAACCGGGAAGATATTTAAAATGGACAAATAATATAAACACAACTCGAGTGTTATATACAATGTTCCGTGTGTACAGAGACACAAGCTTGAAAAAAGAGGGAGCTCAACACCCTTTGTTAATTATTGACATTGGTTTTCAATTTCAAATAATTCTCTTTCTTGTTGGATACAGGGTTATTTTTAAGTAGTTTGCCAAGATGACCATTTGACCGGTGAAGGTCTATTATGGAGAAACTTGGTAAACTCTGAAACAAAGAGGTGAGGAACAAAGTCGAGATGATACCTTCACTGGCCATCAGTAGAATTAGAGTACAAGCAACAATGCAAGTAGAACAGGCATAAATTGTCTTGAAAGCCAATTTATGCCTGAAAAATGTTAAAAAAATTATTTCCGGTTCCTTTGATAGCCGCATTGCACTGTGAGGATCCATTTTGGATGAAGACCAATCCCGAGGGGCCTCCTCTCCTTTGACTTTCGTTACTGAACATCTGAAATATATGATTTCACCTGTTTATCATTATTTTAAAAATGATTTGTATGGGTAAATGAATAATTTTGAATTATGCTATCATTCATTATTTTATGGGAAATACATGTACACATTTAATAAATTAAATGTATCATTTCTGAAAATGTTCTAATCCACATCAATAATAGAACTGAAGGGGATTAAGAAGCCCATGTGTCTTCATGGGGTCCATAAGCATATTCACTCTAATGTTCAATATTGGCAACTGTAATATTGCGCAGCGCTAAGTGCCGCCGCGTCCCTGGTGAATAGGGTATAGCTGACCCCGGTTGGGAATTGTTCCAATACAATCTAAGTTATTTATGAGCATAATCCCAGTTTTCATGTATATTTAATGCATTTAATCAAATCACATTTCCTTTTCCAGTGAGACAAAGCCTTTCGATCCAAAGATCCAGCTGCTGTAGCTTTTATATAGTATGGTTTTTTTGTAACAATAGGTTCGCATTCTAACAATACAATGTAATATTGTAATTGTAGCCAGAATTAAAGAATGCATCTTTTAAATATAAAAATATGTATTTTACTTGTTTCCACAAGGAAAAGATTGGTTATTTTATTTCCTTTGAAAGTTTCATTTACAAAGATACTTTGTTTCTTCATCAATTCTTCTACAACAGGGCAAGATTTGACAAGTTTCAATATTTTTTCTAAGAAAGAATATACAAAATGATGACTCTAATGCTAAATTTCATTTGAAAATGGTTAAATTTAACAGAAATAAATATATAATATGACACGTGCCATAACCTCCACACAACCTTGTAAAGGGAACAGACTATGCGGCTGCTCATTTCCGTTCACAAGGAAATGGATGAGATAGAGGAAGGAAACGGTGATCACCTGTTCAAAAGTTCGTCATCTTAGCTTCCTGGCTACAAAACCGGCTGACGCGAACCTGGAAAATTAAACACGAATGTCAGCTTTAAAAGGCGTGATTACAACTTGAGTGAGATTATGAACTTTGAAATGGTATACGAATTTGTGGAAAGAACAAATAATTAATCTAGTTATAAATAATAACGTATCTTACAAATACACGATGTTCTGTATAAGTAAACCGTTTGTATAAACTTGATGGGCAAGCTCTATCATTTTGGCCGTTAGAGATAAAAGGTGATAAAAAACCAACAGATTCATCCTTTTTGGCAGAAATAGTCCTTTGGTTGCTATGGTAATAAAAACACATTGCAAACTTTGTATCGCCATTTATCTCTTTGAATCTGCATCTCTTTTAAAAAATGTAGTCTGATTTTAACAGGAATAATATTTGGCCAATATATATATATTTCCACCCAAAAACATATAGATTTTTTGACGGCTTTTATGGATTTTTAGTTTAAATATACCCTAAAAAAACAAAGAAGCATGTCCTAAATGAAATAATTAATGCTTAGGGTAATCAGGGCACCCGTACACACTAATAGTAGCCTAGGAAATGGTGTGTATGCATTTAGCAAAACAGATAGCTAAATAATTAATAATAAATTATTATTATTTCATAAGATTTGTATATATATGTGAAATAACATTTTGTTACAATTATAATCAATAACAGGTTTGGGACAAACTATGGGTCTCCAGAAAAACAAAATTAAATTTTATAATTTTTTTTAATTTGTTTTTTATATTATATATATTTTTTTTTTATATGTTCCAGTACAATTACAAGCAGTGAACAGAAAATGAACAATAGTATGTATTTTTTTTTAGTATTTTAACTGAAGGATATTATGCTATTTTTAAGCACAAAACAGCCATAGGTTGTTGGGGTTCCAGTTACGATTATGATTAATGTAGCGGAAACGAGTTTCACAAATGAGTTTTGAACAAACTGCTTTATAATGGGGAATATTTTGACATATATTTTCAGCTTGATATGACACCCAGCAGCAGCCCTGGTATATGCCAGGCAGTAATGGCAGCTGGCGGTAGAAAAGAAATGTTGCGTGTTAGTAATTTATCAGCGTAGAAGGTAAAGGCATAAATAACAAATAAACTATTGGAAGGTGACAACAACGTTCATGTTTCCAAATCTGGACGTTGAGCTTTATACTTCTGTATACTAAATACTTCTAGGTGATTACCTTTACATATTAACATACGAAGTATACAGTACCGTTTGGGGTCACTTAGAAATGTCCTTGTTTTTGAAAGAAAAGCAAATTTTGTTTATTAATATAACATGAAATGGATCAGAAATCCAGAGCAGAGAGTGTTAATGTTGTAAATTACTATTATAGCTGTAAATAGCTGATTTAATCTAATATCTTCATAGGCGTACAGA
>VKOC01001046.1:0-18823 GCA_009364415.1 Spea multiplicata | reverse complement strand
TGAATTGTCTGAATGAGAGAGAGCATGAGTTAATATGTGGATGTATTGTCTGAATGGGGGAGAGCATGAGTTGTCTGAATGAGGGAGAGCATGAGTTAATATGTGGATGTCTGAATGAGGGAGAGCATGAGTTAATATGTGGATGAATTGTCTGAATGAAAGTGTGAATTAGTTAGTGACGTAAAAGTGTTTGTGTGTATCATAGATGTATAATTGTGGAAGGGCAAAGATGGCACTAGCAGGATGTTTGAGCCTTGGGGACCAAGATGGCACAGGTAGGGTGTATATGGGACAAAGATGACTTTGTGCTGGATTATTTGGGGACAAAAATGGCAAATCTTATATGTGTAATCTGGGTTCTGGTCAGGTTCTATGTAGGCAGTGTGGATGCTAGGGCTAGCTTTGGGGTGTGCAACCTGTGATCTATGCCTGTAATTTAGGGGGTTTTAAATATACCTTTAATGGCGTGTTTTTATGTGAATTCCAATTGATTTATACCTGCAAAGCTGGGTTTTTGTGTTATTCTGTAGATCCATATCTGCTATGCTATGTTTCCATACATTATTTATGTATACCTGCAAGTATAGGGTTTTTTTGTCATATTCAGTTGATTAATGCCTGCAATGCTGTTTCCATGTATTTATTTGATCTATACCTGCAATGCTACGTTTCATATATTATTATTGTATACCTGCAAATACAGGATTTGTATGTCTGATTCTGTTTATTTGATATATACCTTCAGTGCTGAGATCACAAGTGAATTTCAATTGATCTATACATGCAAATCTGGGTTTGTGTGTTAATGTGTTGATCTATACCTGCTATCGGCAGCAGGGTCTAATGTTTATATATATGGGCAGCAGGGGCTAATAAATGGGTTTTAGATATTTGGACAGGGGCGCAATTTCAGTGCTTGCCATAGGCGCTATTTTCAGTGGATAGGCCTCTGTTTCCATGTACTCCAATGGTCTCCGCAGTCACCAGATCGCAATCCAATTGAGCACCTTTGGGATGCGGTGGAATGGGAGATTTGCATCATGGATGTGCAGCCAACAAACCTGTAGCAACTGCGTGATGCCATCATGTCCATATGGACCAAAATCTCTGAGTAAAGAAGGCAGTTCTGAAAGGAAAAGGCGGTCCAACACGGTACAGCCAAGGCAGCAAGCACATTTATGTATCAGCAGGGATTAAAGAGAATGAGTATAAAAGGTGATATTTTACTATCGTTTTACAGATAAAAAAGACCTCTTGTCAGCGATCTGCATAAAGTTAAATGCATGAAATGTGAGTACTTAAATTTAATATGATATGAAATTATTTTTCATATGAAAAAAGAAGTTCAGAGAATAAACAAGTTCATGAAAAGTTTATTACATATACTGCCAAGTATAGAATACAGCAAATTTACACTCATACGCAAGAATATGTGAGGTTCATCAAGCTTGTATACTTTGCTAACATCCTGATTATCGCACTTTTATTCAAATGAACCGTTGCTTGGCACTTGTAGCAGCCTTTCATATTTATGGAGAGGTGTATTTTCCATGAAATAACAAAGTGTTGCTCTGATTATGCCTTATAGCTAACATGAATGAATGATTTACGTGAAAATCAATGAGCAAAGGCGCACTTACTGCAACTACTCCAACCCCGGTGGCAGCTGCTGCCTCAGTGCCTTCTTCGTTGACTTCTACATAGGATTTGTGGACTATAGTTGACACTTTTAAACTCTGGGAAGACATACCTAATAAATTAGCATTACTTAAGAATAAATCAGTAATTCCCAGGTTCTTTAGCGCTGGAATAAGGTCATAAGTCTTCTCAATTTTGAACCGGGGAAGCTTCAAGTTAACTTTTGCTTGTCGCATATTTTCAATTTTTGTTGCATTTTCTAAGATTTCAGCTGTTATCTTGTCTTCAACCTAAAACAACATGAGACTGATTGTTCATAAATTATTACTGTCATTTAATGCATAGGCTTGTTTTTATGGGACACATCAATTATCTCTGATTATAGCTTCATTACTCTTTGTACTTAAAATCTGTATTACTGCAACTCCTTGATAAAGAATTGGACCACACTCTAGTGCCTGGAAGAGTAAAGGTTGATAAATAATATGATAAAGGCATGTTTGTTAATTGTTAAAGAATGTATTAATGGAAATGCATATTGGTTTTTAGTTAGTTTGGTGAAAGACTTTGTCCTTTTATGCCAAAAGTTTAAAGTAACTTAAAGTTTCTAAATAACAGTTAATGTGCAAGCCTTTACATATACTTTCATGCATCACTAAAAGGTATACAATTTCAGTAACTGTAGAAACAATGCCCTTGATTAGTGTATGGTGGTAATCAACTAGCCTGGCGGGTCATATCACACTGTGAAGCAGTGTAAGCCCTTGAGTGTCTCTCAGTTCAGGAATGACTGTACTCATAATCTGCTTTTTTGATTACCGGTATTCAATATTTTGATTTTCCTAATGAACTATATGCATGAATCCACCCACTGAGCTAATGGACTATGTGCACGTATCCATTCACCAAGGAAAAGCGTTATCAAAGTATCCTAAAACCTCTTATTAAAAAAAAATCAAGTTGTGTTAAAATTGAAAATAGTAATAGATAATTTTAAGATGAAAACGTTCCCATACGTTCCCAGAAACCGTTCCATCTGCCTTTGTTCACAGTAAATGGCATTATGGTAAGCAAGTAATGGATCTAATTTTTAGTTTAGCACTTTTTTTGTTTATTATTCATGGATTGATTTTTCATTTGATATGCACCTGGCTGGTTTATGCCTGGAAATGCTGCAGTGGAGCTGGCTCCTTGGATGTTGGCATAAGTGGTACATATGAACTGTTCCTATCACTATGAGACGCAGGACAGACATGTAACCTTTCCTAGTCAATTTGCTTTGACACTCTATCTGCATTTGTCATGTATTCAATTGCCTTTGGCTCTATTCCCACTAAGTAGAGTTTCTGAACTTACTGAGTGAAACACGGTCAGATTCTTTATTAAAATCCATATAGGCTACACCCACAGCTCCACTGTTATCTATTATTTTAGTAAGGTGTCGAAGAACTAAATAACAGTCATCTGACTTGATAGCCATTCAGTAATCAATGCAGCCCGATATTTTGTAGCTAATAAGACACTTATTAGCTATGATTTTTATTTCAATAGAAATTCCATTTATGTTTACTGGAATTTCTCCTGATGATGATTAATTTTATTCACCAAAGGTAACATAATTTACACATAACATCACTACACAGTATCCTCAACGGAAATATTTTCTTGCTTCCTGGAATGCTAGCAACAAATCATCAATTCCTCATCTCCGACCCATGGAAAGAGGCAAACCATCCTTAAAAATGAATGCTATACAAATGCTTAAAAATAAAATCAGGTGTGTGTGTGCACTCCTGTCTAATATTAGCACCAAGTGCTTAGAGTATGCATTTCACTATTAACTATGCAATATTTTTACAGTAATATTTTTTAAACAGTCTGCTATTCCCTGATGTGCTTTGGGACAGTCCTTACAATTCCACAGACACAAGGAAGCATGCTTATTTGATGCTTTGCTTCATCCCAGTATCTTGCACGCATGCCTTGCTTCCTGCTACTGACATCCTCCAATCGGAGGAGAGGACGTCACCGCAAGTGCCTCCATCTTTCCCCATGTTCAAATGAGTGCAAAATGATGGCGCTTGCGGTGACATCCTTTCCCTTGATTGGAGGATCCCGGAGAGGGTGTCACCAGACACGCCTCTATATTGCCCCAAGTTGAAGTGAGGGGAAAATGGTGGTGCTTTCGGTGATGCACAGAATGCCCCAAGCACCACCATTTTGGCTGATGTTATGTGCAAAGAGATGCAAATGAAGATAGAAGATAGCAGACTAAAGATAGAAGAGAAGCCAGAAGATAAGAGATTGGAGAAGACGTTGTGGGAGCAGACGCAATAGTGGTCAGCAGAGAAGGTAGGGAAACATTTAGAGAGCGTGAGTGAATTTGGGCTCTGGGAAATGAATTTCGTTCCTGGATTTAAAATGCCCCAAATTTTTTGCCCCAACCAATTGGGCAGGGAAGGTAATTAGTTGCCTGAAAACAAATAGGCCAAAATAAACTTTTTTTTGCCCCATATGCATATGTCTAGTGGTTAAATGCTAACAAAAACTAAACTGAACACACTGACGATCACAGTGTTTACCCACAGATACTTCTAACTTGTTTATGATTATCAAATCTAAAATTTCAAACAAAAGCTGGTTCCTTAATTAACAAAAAGGACCTTCCAAGCCACAAGTGGCATATTAAAGACATCCATAAGAATTACTTTGTTTCTATAATCACATATATACTTTCTAAATTATACTCGTGACCCTTAATTTTTGTTGTTTTTATACCATACATCACATAAAGGGTATTGCTATCTTGTTTCTTTCCTTTTATGACTATATTCCAATCATGAGATTCATTAATCATCATTAACAATAACCAGATCCATAAAATCCCTTATTCCTGAAGTTTTTAACATTTGTAAAAATATCTTAGGAGAAAATTTTCTCCTAAGATTTTAGTTTTACTTCTAGGCCCTTCTGATTTGACTACATGTGCAACTCCTCTAGTGCCTACCAGGATGCTAAATGGTATATCCAGGTTATCTACTAGGAGGTTGCTAATATTTAAAGTCTTACCTGTGCTAGTCCATCTACTTCATCTGGAAGCAAAATAAACATACTGAAGTCTCCTTCATATAGGAGCTCCAGAATTTTGCTTTTAATGTCTGGCAGGTGACCCAACATGAAATTCCCAGTCTGAGACATCATCTTGACTGTTTTCTTCTCATTCTTAAATAATGATTGAAAATGCATTAATAGTAAACAGCAGCAACAACTGAATGAAAAAAAATTAAAATGCATATTGCCAATATTTCTACTAGTTTTGTAATAAAGCTACCCAATGTAAATATAAGAAAGTAATTTAGAAATTTAGGAATTTAAAGGCAGCTAAAAACCATTTGGTCCACCTAGTCAGCATAGCTTTATGCCTATCCCATGCATATTTAAATGTTCTCACTCTATTAGCTTCTACTACCGCTATTTGGAGACTGCTCCATTTATCTACCACTATCTCAGTAACGAACATTACATTACATCTAAGCACTGACCTCATAGTTTTAAGACCTCTATTTCTGTCCTGTTTCCTCCTTGGAAATAAACGTCCTTCTTATACTTGTTAAATCACTCTAAGTATTTAAACCTTTCTATCACATTTCCCCACTTTCTCTACTTTCATCCATATATATTGTGACAGGGAACAGGGCATGGTGGTGGATAACATATACAGTTCTCACAAAATACTGCAGTGCAATGTATGTGATAACCCCAGGGAGAATGTTTTGTTACCAACAAAATAATGGTAATACTGTAAATGTAACTACAGTATTGCCATTATTTTGTTTAGGTCCTTTCAAGCTAACATGAAAAATATGAACATGTATTACATAAGAATGTTACTGACAAGGATAGCTTACTTTATTCACGTGGAATATTTCATCTTTCGTGTCTTCCATTTTGCTTTAAAGTAAACTGCATTTACCAAAGTGAGAACAGTTGATGTATCAATGGAGTTTTTGGCAAGCAGTTCTTTGATTTTATCTGAGGCAAAAAAAAGGAAATTAGTGAATAAGTAAAATTATTACATATACGCTATTTTTTGGACAGCTTAAAGGAACAATCTATATTGACAACAGAGACTCTTAGTTCTCTGAATCCATTCTAAAAGGACTCATTTACAACTTGTTAGCTGAGTCAAGTTGGTTGAAACATCTACCAAACTGACTGCTTGAAGGAATGTATAAATGCTTATCCTTTATCCAGATTTATTAGTAAATTTATATAAAGAAATATCTCTCTTCACTTTGCTCAAACTGAATACAATATGATTATTTATATTGCAATACCTTTAATAATTTCACATCTATCCACATGTGTCAGGTCTGTATGCTATGCTCTAGTTTATCTACATATTCTTAGTAACGAAGGACTGGAGTTTAACCTAAAGAACTGAGAGAAAAGACTCTTCGATAAATGTAGTAAGGTATACTAAAGGTAGTAAACTAGAATAATAAGCTGCGTCATTAGACATAAGATGGCATAAGTGTACATTTTTATAGAGGTTGGACAAAATAATACCTACCATTTGTTTGGCCTGCAACCCATGAGTTTATTGTCTGTCTGGCTGTCTCGGTGTCGTTTCGGAAGTCAACAGTTTCAAGCTTAGCATTGTACAGCTCATCAGTGCATGTTAAATATTGCTGTAATATACAAATATATGCATAAAAGGTTATATTATAGGCTTAAAAGTGCAATTTTTTTTTAAAATATTCCTACTATATAGGTAATATAAACAAAGTATTATTGTACTATAGGTATATTAACATAATAAAAAAATGTCCCATACAGCATTGCTCCCTTACTGTCTAGATTAATAACTAAATCCTACTGGGAATGCCAGTCTTCCTCAGTTAGCTTCTGAACATGGTTAATAGGATTGGTGAAGTAGTGATTTTTTACCAGCAGATGTGTAGATCCTCTGCTCACTAATGCTTTGAGGGAACAGAATATCTTAAAAGCCCAGAGCTTCATTCTTTCAACAGAACATAGTGCTCTAGATCTGTAGTAACAGCCACAGAGTTTACCCTACTATATAGGTAGGTGCCTATGGAGCTGAAGGTTCCATTATCAGGTTCTCTCCTAGGTGAGCAAGCAAGTACATGCAAATGGTGGATGCCAAAGATATAGAAATCCTTGGACTGACTATGGTACACTGGAAAAGCATGTCTGAACTGTATGAGACTTTATACTAATAGTAAGCCTGGGCAATTGCCAGCTTTGCCCATTGGATGATAAGCTATAATAGTTTGTCATATATTCAATGTTATTTATACTATGTGATTATCTCATAATTGCAAACATTATGTGTGCGGAGTTGAAACATGACAGAAAACTCAACAAATATGGTGGCACTGTGGTGACACATTCTGTCTGCAACGGGCAAGCACAAAGGACATGTTGAAATCCAGGTGCATCCAGCTTGGAGAGCATTACTTTAGAACTCAGAGCAAAGTAATAATGTAGTAATTGAGGGTTTGATGGTGAATGTGGCAGAGATTTGTAATAGCTGATATATAAAGGGTTAGAAATCTAATGAGAGCCAACACTGGAGCTGGCTTGCTGTGAGCATAGTGTTCACGTGCTTTAGCAAATGTGTTCTCTTGGTGTGTCCCTTTAAGAAAATCAATACTGTCTTCGATTCTTTTTACTATTAAATGTAATGTGTGCATGCAAGAATTTTATTTAAAACACTATGTATACAAAATGAGGATATCAAAATTATGTTTCACTCTTTTGACTTACTGTAACAAACTCAAAACCTTTTTGTCCATACAGTCGATTTGCCACGCTCAGTTCATAAATCTGACTGTGCGCATTTAGATCTGTGAGAAGTTGTTTGAATTCCCTATGAACACCTTCAACTTTGCAGCCCTAAAAAAAAAAGAAGTGTATTTCATGAAAAGTGGGCAATGAGTAGAATATTGGAAGTCTAGCCACAAGCAGAGTGTTTTGGAAATCTGGACTCATTATCTGTCAATGCATCTTGATGGATGTAAATTTTCATGATCTACTGAGGCTAAGTTCTAATTAAGTCATACTCCCTCATAGATTAGCATGCTTCATGAATTCACCATTTGAAAGCAGGTAAAAGATTCTTTGAGTTGAGTCCCCAACACACTTGATGCAAGTAAAAGCCAGATGTCTTCACTTGAAAATAATTGATTACTCCAGAGTGATCTTGTTTATTTATCATGGGTAGTAAAATGGAACACAGAGCCGGACATGCTTAACGCGTGTTCCGTTTTACCATTATACAATGAATAAACAAGATATCAGTATTTTTTCAGCCCTGCTTCTAGACTTTACTTGAAGGGGTGGTTGTCAAGTGCCGTTGACTTATCTCATCTCCCAATACACTCTATATTCCCCGTACTCAACAACACTTAAAGGCCTTTAAAGCATATTGCTGGAGATCCAAATCGACATGGGACCTTAGTTTATCTTAAATAAAGGAGCTTTTTTAGTAAGAACTAAATATCAACTACACAGTCAAACAAAGGTAATTCATTAATTGCTTATTAATATCTGTGGAACAAGGACTTAAATTTAAAGTCTGTTACCTCCTGAGAAGATGGCAGGCTTTTAGTATTGTCTCCTGGTCTTCCAAAATACATTGTCTGGAATAAGATAAAAAATGACACAAGCAATAAGTTTAATATTTAAAACTTAATAAAAGTATCCCGTAAACACATGTGGTAATAAATAAGCATATTGACTGCATCAAATTGGTTGTAAGGTACATTAAGTAATCAATTAAAATGTCTGACACGTGACACATTAGCAACAGAGGGTGTTAGAAAAGAAGTGGGCAAGGAGTTGGCATGGCCACATGTCTCTAATCATACGGAGAAACAACTGACCCAGAAGGTTCCCAGTTTAATGCCTACTATAAAAGTGGACCCATCTAGACATGTAGAGAGAAACTAAACAGAAAGACACAAGACTGACAACATGACGGTAAACGGTGTAACTTGCTTATCACTGATGTACATCAATTAACTTACACTGCTGTTTGGAATTATGTAATGTCTTTTTGATGCCAGTTGCTCTCATTGAAAACAGTTGTTTACTCTTTAGCATACCATCACATCTGTAAATCACATCTTTTCTGAGCTGCACACATTTTTTGCTAAAAAATTAACCCCAACCATGATATCATTGTGCCATTGGCAAGATAACTGATGCGCGATTTAAACATTATGAAAATATTTGTATTATACTATAATTGTATTATAAGAATTGTGTTATAATATAACACTGATATGACTAACCTTTTCTATCTGGGCAGCTGTGTTACCTTTTGCTCCCAAATCAACCATGCCCAGAGCCAGTGAGATGCTTGCGGGTGAGAAGAAGGTGTTTCCTTCTTCATTTTTGTTTAGCTCCTTGTAGCAATCAAAAGAGAAGTTGTTTATGGATTTACTAAGATTATCCATTTTTCTGTTTCCTAAAAGGACAATAAACAACAATGATGTAAATTTAATTTGTCTATGAAGGCACAAGGTTCTTTTTGTCACTGATTTTTCCAATATCTCTACATATGGGAAGGGCATATATAGGAGTTAGCAAATGAATGGTTTTGCCAGTTATACCTTTTAAGTAAAGAGTTGAAATTATGTTTATATGTTTGAAGAACGGTACCAACCATGGTACCTTCTCTAGACATCAGACCACTATCCAAAATATGCATAGAAAAAATAGAGAATTTCACTCAATCCATCGGAAAAAATGCAAATTAAGCTTTAAACAATCCTCTTACAATATAAAAAAAACAGTTTACATACATGTGAATTTAGCAACAAATCTATCATGAACTTACTTATTTAGCTACAAGTTTTTGTTTAATTGTGAGACATTCACTGTTCCCCATAAATCATAGTACTTTCCTAGAAGAATAACACTTTACCTTGACTTGTTCGAAGAATGTTTCCAAACGGGCTTAGTTCAATCACCAAATACACAAGTATTTATATGTAAAACAAGGATCCACGCCCACTGGCACCTCGCCATGCATTATTCTCTTGTAATAACATGTTGCATTAGCCTATGGCTTTGCATAAATAATATTACAGCAGCATTGAATTAAGACATAAGACCATTTTCATACTATTACGACATTATTTCAAAATAGATAAATATTTTTGCAACTGCTACCAGCCCATGCAAATAAAAAATGTATACATGTTTCCAAAATATACAAAAATAGACAATGGCATACAACTCCAAGTCCAACTCAATGGTGGATTTTATTTAGTGTGCATTAACACTAAGGAAAGTGGATATAACTGTACTGGTCCAAGAGAGAATGGAGTCTGTAGTTGAAGGTAATACAATTTATTGAGCCATTAAGGAACAAAGGTAGCATGACCTTAGAGGTCTATTGTTCAGATGATATGGAACTAAAACCTGCAATTGTACCATAGGAACAATAATCCTTTTACTTTAGTTACTTTACTGCATATCATTTATTGGATAATTGTGATGGTTCATGAACTATCTAGATAACAATCAGTAAACAGTGGTCAAAAAGGCTTGACGCTAATCAAGGAATATGTCATTTCATTGCTCGAACAAAAAATGTCCCTTTCCTTCCTGCAGTGTCAGCGATGACATCCTGTGGAACAAATTCAAGAATATCTTAGTCATAATGAATTTTGTGTTATATGTATGGATACTGTTAAAAAGAAAGCTCTATATTACCCCCCCTGTGACTACAGGGTAATTACAGTTATAATGACTAAATGTCAAAACACTCTGTTCTGCGGGATGCTCACTGTCCTACTCATTAAAAGGTATTTTCTACACTAGTCCAGCAAAACTTAATTTTTAAGACTCTAGACCAGGGGGATCCAATGTGCGGCCTGTGACTTCAAGGTGCGGCCCGTGTGAGCAGGGCGGGACTGGCCCCTGGGAAACCAGGAGATGTCCTGGTGGACCAGCCGTCTTCGCCGACTGCTTAATGATTTTGAAGCATGTGGCAGAGTCTGTCCTGGTGTGTGTGTTTGGGCGTCTGTGTGGCAGAGTCTGTCCTGGTGTGTGTGTTTGGGTGCCGGTGTGGCAGAGCCTCTCCTGGTGTGTGTGTTTGGGTGTTGGTGTGGCAGAGCCCTGTTCTGGTGTGTGTGTTTTGGTGTCGGTGTGGCAGGCCTTGTTCTGGCGTGTGTGTTGTGGGTGTCGGTGTGGGCAGAGCCTGTACTGGGGTGTTGTTTGGGTTGTTGGTGTGGGCAGAGCCTGTCCTGGTGGTTGTGGTTTTTGGGGTGTGGTGTGGCAGAGCCCTGCCCTGGTGTGTTGTTTGGTCATCTGTTTCCTGGTACTTTACTTACTGTAGGAATAAATAGAACAATTTAATTTTTACTTATCCAGAGATAAAACGCCCTCCTGAATTTGTAGTCACTTCAGAGGACAAAACTTTCTTGGCCCAGAAATTAGTGGGAGGAAAATTAAAGGTTTTGTGTTATTTTTTGTATTTTCTGCCGAGCATTTATGTCATCTTTATAGTTTGAGTTGGCCTACCCCAAAAAGGTTCCCATAGTCTTGCACTTTGGCATCAGATTAAAAATGTATTAGAACCAAATGAAACATACACTCACTGGCCAATTTATTAGGTACACCTTGCTAGTATTTGCCTTCAGAACTGTCTTCATTCTTCGTGGCATTCTTTCTACAAGGTGCTGAAAACATTCCTCAGAGGTTTTGGTCCATGTGGACATGATGGCATTGTGCAGGTGCTGCAGATGCGAATCTCCCGTTCCACCACATCTCAAAGGTGCTTTATTGGATTGAGATCTGGTGACTGTGGAGGCCATTGGAGTACAGTGAGCTTTGTGACGTGGTGCATTATCCTGCTGGAAGTACCCGTTAGAAGATGGGTGCACTGTGGTCATAAAGGGATGGACATGGTCAGCAACAATACTCAGGTAGGCTGTCACATTTAAATGATGCTCATTTGGTAATAAGGGGCCCTAAGTGTGACACGCAAATGTCCTCCACACCATTACACCACCACCAGCCTGAACAGTGGCAGGCTGGATCCATGCTTTCATGTTGTTTACACCAAAGTCTGACCCTACCATCTGAATGTCGCAGCTGAGACTTATCAGACCAGGCAACGTTCTTCCAGTCTTCCATTGTCCAATTTTGGTGAGCCTGTGCGAATTGCAGCCTCAGTTTCCTGTTCTTAGCTGACAGGAGTGGCACCCAGTGTGGTCTTCTGCTGTAGCCCAAGGTTTGACGTGTTGTGCATTCAGAGATGGTATTCTGCATAACTATGTTGTAACGTGTTACTGTCGGCTTTCTGTCATCTCGAACCAGTCTGCCCATTCTCCTCTGACATCACGGCATTTTCGGCCACACAACTGCCCCTCACTGGATATTTTCTCTTTTTCGGGCCATTCTCTCTAAACCCTAGAGATGGTTGTGCGTGAAAATCCCAGTAGATCAGCAGTTTCTGAAATATTTCAGACCAGCCCATTCTTCCCCATTCTGATGCTCGGTTTGAACTTCAGCAAGTTGTCTTGACCACGTCTACATGCATAAATGCATTGAGTTGCTGCCATGTGATTGGCTGATTGGCTATTTGTGTTAACAAGCGATTGAACAGGTGTACCTAATAAAGAGGCCAATGAGTGTATGTACTGCACCCTCTGTAAATTAAAAAAACAGGTTGTACTAGTATGTGTTCATAGTCATTGTAGCCTTTTTCTTCAGGGCATAATAGTATGTAAAGGTGTGGTTAGTACCTTCAAAGCACTTCCTTTGTCCTGTATTTGTCTTTATAAATGTAATTATCGGGGATATTAGATTGAATATATAAAAAGGGTGGGGATAACAACAAAATCAAAGGAGATGCTAAATAAAGGTGTGGTTGTTTATAAGTAAAGTTGCAGTTTGACCCACATTCTCAATTGCCTAAATTACATATCTGCGAATGTTGAAGTATGGAGTTCGCATCCTAGTTTCTAGTATATGTCAAGAAAAATGAGTTATTTTCCAAAATTAATTTTGCAGGTAACATTTTCCTTCGATTGTTCAACTTTACCATGTGTCATAAAGATCCCTGTATAAAGTATAGGTCAGCCAGTAAGGTGATCTTGCTCAAAAACCAAAAACGATTGAGAATGGCCTACCATAATGCATAGGAAAATCAGCGAGCAGAACCCGTAATTCTCTATAAAACCCATTCAATACTGGAATGTATACTTTATTTTAACCCCTTAAGGATGTTTTTTAAATATTTTTGTACCCTTTGGGACCAAGGCTGTTTTAAGACTTTTGCGGTGCACGTGTTTAGCTGCAATTTTCTCCTTACCCATTTAGTGTACCCACACAAGTTATGTATTGTATTTTTCAGGACTTTGTTCATACCATTTTTTTGATCATATCATCTATTTCCTATAAAAAATTAATAAATATGATGAAAAATTAAAAAAAAACTTTTTCTCACTTTTATTTGGAAAAATATTTTACTCATGAAACTAATGAAAAAATCTGCTAAATAGATTCTACTATTTGTCCTGAGTTTACAAATACCCAATGTTTTTATGTTTTTTTTTATTGGTCAATAAGTACAAGTAGCGTTTTGCTATTTCAAAACCATTTGTTTTCCAAATCTGGTCATTCTGCCCCATGTGTTAATTAGGGTATCTTTAAAGCCGGCCAATGCAATTTACCCCATCAAACCATATATTCTTGAAAAATAGACACCCCAAGGTATCTCAAATGCTGGTATTTTAACCCTTCTTAAACCATGCACTTATTCTACTACCACCCTTTGTCGAACTTTGCGGTAGTATTTTTTTTTCACACAAATTGTACTTCAGGTGTTAATTTATAGCTCCAGGTATACGTCCTTATCAAACAACACCCCAATATGTGTTCAGTAACTTCTCTCGAGTACAGTGATTACCCCGATGCATGAGTTTGGTTGTGCACATTTTTTAGCTTGGAACTTTAATATCTGGTCCTACATCCCCCATGTCCTAAGTTGCCCATCTTTGAAGCTGGCTAATTAAATTTTTCCCATCAAACCATATATTTTTGAAAACTAGACACCCCAGATTATTTCAAATGGTGGTATTTTAACCTTTTCCATCCACTTATTTTACCACCACTCTTGTCAAAATTTGTGGTACAAATTGTACTTCAGGTGTGAATTTACAGCTCCTGGTATATATCACTCAGTAGCATACCAAGAGGGGGGGCAGTGTGCCCTGTGTGCCACTCGTCAGGGGGGTGCCGCGCACTATGTGAGGAAACTCTTTCCCATCCCAGGCGAGCAGGAATCTGGGCGGGAAAAGAGTTTCCTCTCAGTGTGTGGGCGCCACAGCAGTGAGCTGCAGGGCCCCAGACCAATGATCTGCAAGAGAGGTAAGGACATGTGGGAGAGTGAATGGGTGAATGAATTAATTGAGTAAGATTTTAGGGGCAGAAATGGGACAGGCAGGCTATTTAGAGGGGCAGAGGTTGCACAGGCAGGTTCCTTCAGGGGCAAGGGTGGCACAGGCAGGCTGCTTCAGAGGGGACAGGAAGGCTGTTTAGGGGGGCAGAAATGTGACAGGCACGCTGTTTAGAGGGGCAGAGGTGGCACAGGCCGGTTTCTTCAGCGGCAGAGGTGGCACAGCCAGGCTGCTTCAGGGCACAGGTGGCATAGCCAGGCTGCTTCAGGGGCAGCAGTGGCACAGGCAGGCTGCTTCAGGGGCAGCGGTGGCACAGGCAGGCTGCTTCAGGGGCAGCGGTGGCACAGGCAGGCTACTTCAGGGGCAGAGGTGGCACAGCCAGGCTGCTTCAGGGCATCAGCCGCCATACAGTGTATGACGCCCTGGGGAGGGGCCAGACCTAGATGCCGACCTAGGTGTTGCTGTAATGTCATGTCATGTTTAAGCACAGAAAGTGAAAATAGATCAGTTTCTAAGCTTGTTTAATTAAATGACTTGCCAGACACGTTGTTGGCTGTTACCTGACCGTTTGTATCTGACATGCCTGGCCCTTCCCCTAGAAAACCAAATATAGAAATAAAAATAGCTAGCCAGAGGCCCTGGTAGCAATTGGGCCCCCAATTTCTGCTTGCATGTTGCAGTGCAGATTCCATCATGGACATCAGTGATGGAAGAGTGAACTTTCTACTTCCTGTCATGTTACAGGTTCTGCCTGTAAGAAGCTTTTTCTGTAGTCACATGTTCATACCTGGGAACTCCCCGGGTTTGACCCGTAGATTGCCGGATGAAGCACCACTTCTCCGGGTCAAGACCCGAATCCTCCGGGTCGCGGGAGTGGGGTCTTGACACGCCCCGTTCCCTGCCCATTAAATGGGGGTGTTTCCCACTGCCGTCAGCAAGAATGCCCCCAATGTCATACGACGTCAGGGGGACCTCCCAATGCCCCTGACTTCACGGGACCGCCCGCTGACAACAGTGGGCAGTCCTGGCCGCGTCTTGCAGAAGTTCCCAGGTATGCACATGTTACAGTCAGTAAGAGTGGGGTCTGCATGTAAAGAAAAGGCAAGAGTCAGAGTTAATGTGTGGGGATCCTCCAGCCTTCAACCTTCAGCTACAAAAAGAAATACCCTGTAGAAAGGAGCTGGCATCTCTGTTTATGGCAGTCAGCACATATACAGGTATTGGTGTATTTATGTGGGGATATCGCCAAATAAATGCATGTAGTTATGATTAAGTTTGTTGAAGGGAAAATACAGAATCCTATTGCGCAGTCAATATATAGATATAGAAGGGGCCCCTTGTAACAGTGTTGAACCAGTGCCCCGACTGACCTTGTTCAGCCCGTCTAGAAATCATCTCCCTATTGTGATTAAAAACACAACTCTCAATTGAAGATAAAGGTGGTGCCAAAACGTTATACCAAGCAAATGCTTTATTCCTATTATTATTCTGATGCTAAACTACACATATCATAATACAGTCCTCCAACGCATTATAGTGTTTCCTACTACATAGCAGCAGGAAGGGATTAGGGGTTTTACCTTCTGCTTGGGAAATAAAACTACTTTCTGATGTTTTCATCAAGCATGCCCCCACTAGGTGTGTCTAGTGCAGGGGCGTCCAACGTGCGGCCCGCCGGACTTTGAGGCCCGGACTGGGCTCGGGAGATTTCCCGGTGGGCCGGCTGGTCCATGGGCCAGCAGACCATCATTCAAAGCAGCTGTCGTGCGGCTGTAAGACCTCCTCTGTTGGCCACCTAACAAAGTTAAAGCAGCTAGCATGCACACACCATGCCACCCAGTGGCAGCAGTGCCTCAGCTCTTTGTCTCGCCCCTTTTAAGACGTGACGCTCAAGGAGGCGGGCTCACTGAAGAGACCCTTCTGACATGGAGAGCATCATCACGTCTGAGGACAGCAGGAAAAAGCAAAAATTTAAGTATTACTAAAAAAAAAGTTAGGGGTTATAGGAAAGTGGACCCATATTAAAGGGGTGGGGGAGAAATTCCCTTGGGACAAAAAATTAAATAATACAAAAGGTGGGTGGCTGGGTTGTGGCATTACAAAATCAATAGGGGGATGGCTGGGGGTAATACACATGGCAGTGGGGGCATCAAAAGATGTTGGTTGGGCATCAGATTAGCCAATCCCCTCCCTTGTGTATTGGCTAGGGGCACCACATAAATCAATATACAAGGGTGTGGGGGCATAAATGCACAAGGGGGGCAATGCACAAGGTTATGGGGGGACATATTAATCAATACTAAAGGGGGCCAGGCAGGGGCATCAATACACAAGGGGCAAAAATACAAAAGGGGCAGTTAATGACAAAGCAGTGTAGAAAATAAAAAAAATATGCTTCAGTGCGGCAGTGCCTGTCCTGGTGTGTGTGTTTGGGTGTCAGTGTGGCAGAGCTTGTCCTGATGTGTTTGGGTGTCGGTGTGGCAGAGCCTGTCCTGGTGTGTCTTAATCTGGCCCTGCCTCCAGTGTGCACCACCTTAAATCCATCTTGTACCCACAGTGTGCTCCAGCCTTGTGCAATTTAATTTGGCTAAACTTGTTTTAAATGGTTTGTGTACTGACTTTGTTTTACTGTTTTAAGTAATTTAGTATTGATAGAATGACATATAAAAGTCGATCAAAAAAACTGTTCAATGAACCCTGTATTAATATGCATTATAAAGCTAAAAAGTCATTTTCTTTCAGTGAAAAATGAGTATGGCCCACGCACACATATATATTTCTGATGAAGTGGCCCACTGCAGAAAAAACTTGGACACTCCTTTTCTAGTGATACAAATCTGTTACCTGGCTATTTAACAGTCTCGCTTGAACTTATATATATATATATGTTGGATATTAATCCACTAACTATGCTTTCTCTGTTAGATTGAGCCCAAGTTAAGGTCTGGCTCTTTGGCCCTGTGGACAAGTTCTGAAAAGATGATCAAAAGTTGAGATCTACCTGCCACGTTTCAAACTTGAACAAAGCATTGATCTTGGCCCACATCTAATAGACATGGGATTGGTGCTTTTAGCCCAGAGAAGGCTAATTTGTCTGGTATTTCAGATGTTGGACTGTATGTTTCAAAGGTGGTACACAAAGCTTTTGTTGATGTTAATGAAGAAGGCACTGAAGCTGCTGCTGCGGCTGGTATTGGCATAGTTCTGAAAATGCTTGCATTCCCTCATAAATTCAATGCAAACCATCTATTTATTAGGTGTTCGTCTTTGTGGGAGAAAAAATCTTCGTATTCCATGAATATTCGGTTCGGTTTGGGCGAATATTCGTATACATTCTTTGTGTCCGTTGCGGTACGCACTGCGCAGCAGCTTTGGCGGCATGATTTTAAATGTCCATACGAGCAACTCTATTGGTCGCCGGCAGGGGCCTCCTCTGCATCAAGCAATGAAGTGCACCTGTACTTCCTTAGTTGAGTCGCTTGTACAGACTTTCAAAATCCTGGTGCTGCAACCTGGCCGATAGAGACGACCAATAGAGTCTCTTGTATTGACCTTTAACTCTTGGAGCGGGCCCAGGCCAAGTTGCACCGTCAGGCGTTAAAGGGCCGTGCGATTGAGTCTATTGGTTGCCAGGCAACCAATAGTCGTTCGCACGGCCCTTTAACTCTTGACGGTGAACCTACGGATTTCCGCTCCTGATAACCCTGTGATGCTGCGTAGATAAGGTAGGCTAGAAGGGGAAGGGACCATTGAGATTAGTAAACGAAGACTAACATGAAGAGTCTTTGTGTTGTTTGTCTTCGTCTTGTATACGTTTTGCCACAGAACTTCGTGTTCGTTTTAATGTTCGCCCGAATACGAATGCACAAGTCTACTATTTAGGTTTTATATGAGACATAATGAGACTAACACCTTTCTCTTCCATGGGAAGTTTTATTTGCCTATAAGGGAATTATAAATACTGAAAAGCAAAGCTATCTCCTCTAGCATTTTTACAATGTTAGGCATTTCTAAATGTGGTTACTAGACTTGGGCACAAGGGGGCTCTTCGTGTTCGTCTTCGTGTTCGTCTTCGGGGAAAAAAAAATCTTCGTATTCCGCGAATATTCGCCCGTTCCTGTCTTCTCTTCGGGCGAATATTCGTTTTTTCTTCGTTTTTTCCGGTTAAGGGGTTAATACGGGGTTAATGCAGCTCTGGCGCCAGTACTTTAAATGTGTGTATCAGCAACTCCATTGGTCGCCAGCAGGGGGCCTCCTGCTGGCGACCAATGATCACAGTACCATATATAGCTAATATATTCTCGGGCAGAATATTCTGCTCTCAATGTAAAACCAACAGAGGGCAGCATTCTGTCCGATGATATATTAGCCATATGTGGCAGTGTGTTCATTTTCATTTATTAATTATTTAAATAAAATATATCCCCATGATCCGCTGGTCTCCCCACTGCAAAAGTTAAATGTCCGCACTCGCGGACATTAATTCTGTCGAACTTGCAAAAACTTTTTTCTATTTATTTTAGGTTTTTTGTATTAAACTGTTAGACGAAAGGATCATGGGAATATATGCAAATGAGCACACGGCCCCATATGGCTAATATATCTTCGGACAGAATGCTGCCCTCTGTTGGTTTTACATTAAGTAGCATATGCTTGAAATCCAAAGTTATTCTGCTACTCGACGTAAAACCAACAGAGGGCAGCATTCTGTCCAAAGATATATTAGCCATAGTCTAACAGTT
>VKOC01001045.1:0-40242 GCA_009364415.1 Spea multiplicata | reverse complement strand
TGAACACTTTGTATATAATTGAACACTTTGTTTTATAAATATCTGTTTTAACTAATTAAAAAAACAATGAAATCACTTACAAATTACAAAATAGCACACTCGTTTTATTAGCACAATATCTCGTAAATAATCTGTACCTGTAAAAAAAATGAAAGCTTTTCATGGCACTGCTGAAAATACACATTAGAATACGTGACACAGTATCACCGTCCTAAAACATGGAAAATAACTTTAACCACTAGATGGCAATCTTAGATTAACAGTAGTGCAACAACACACGCCTTCAATAGTGTGCCAGTGAATATCCACAAGGACAGTCATTAGCCATACGATATTTTTATTGTTATTGTAGCTGCTGATATCAAAAAGCTTGCATACTGTAACTTGCATACTGTAATTGCCGGTCCATAACATTACATAGAAATAATGTATCTAGTAAACATATTTTTAAAATACTTTCTTAAACATTTAACATAAAAAGAAAGACGGATACAGAAAATGATATGAGGAATATATGACATCATAATAAACAGATTTTGTGACATCACAGAAGCTTGCATTCTAAAATGTAAACCCCTTGTTTTTACCTGGTATGGTTATCTCATTGCATCTGATCCACCCCTAAATCCTTCATCTCCTGCTATAACCTTTGTTTTCATCTGGTATGTCTTTATCCTGCAGATTTCAAAGGGTGCCCTATTGTCTAGCTTAACAATTGCTATTGTTAAGACAAGGTGTGAAACTTCTGCATCCTATATGGAATCATCTTATCTGACCATTTGTGAGGTAGCCCTATAAATTCATCACTTGGAAACAAGCTTGGCTAAATGTAGCTGCAGCGGCCTCATCCCAAGTGGACCTTTTATAAGTGAACAGATAAGAGGTACACTGGAGGGAAAGTGGAGGAAATGTGGAGGGAAACTGCATGGAACTTCACCACAATACTAATCAAGCCATCTGAACGACCAAGAACCTCTCAAGATCATCCGGTCCCTATCCCCATCCAAGCAGTCCTACTGTTCCAATTCCCCCTCAACCACCAGCTAGATTGTAAACTCGTAAGAGCAGGGCCCTCTTCTCCTTTTGTACCAGTTTGTAATTGGTGTGATTTTATTCCTCTGCTTGTAATAGCGCTACGTAATCTGTTGGCACTATATAAGTAGATGTAATATAATGTAATTAGGAAGAGAAGCCTATTGTCTGGTATTTAACCCCTTCATGACAAAGGCTGATTTTACTTTTTGTACCCTTCGTGACAATGGCTGTTTTATTGTTTCTGCGGTGTTTGTGTTTAGCTGTAATTTTCTCTTAACCCATTTACTAAACCCACACAAGTTATATATTGTTTTTTTCAGGACAAGAAGGGCTTTCTTCCGACACCAAAACTTTTTTCATATAATGTAATTTGCTATAATAAAAATATTAAAATATGACGAAAAATTGAAAAAAAAAACACATTTTCTCACTTTTATTTGAAAAATCTTTTATTCATCATAAAAAACTACTGAAAAAACCTGCTAAATAGATTCTACTATTTGTCCCGAGTTTAGAAATACCCAATGTTTTTATGTTTTTTTGCTTTCTTCTACACGTTATGGGGCAATAAGTACAAGTAGCGTTTTGCTAATTCAAAACCATTTTTCTCTGAATCTGGTAATTCTGTCTCTATGTGGTATTTGGGGCATCTTTGAAGCCAGCAAATTAAATTTACTCCACCAAACCATATATTTTTGAAAACTAGACACCCCAGGGTATTTTAGATGCTGATAGTTTAACCCTTTCCATGCACTAATCCTACCACCAACCCTTGTCAAAGTTTGTGATAGTAATTGTTTTTGGTGTTTTTTTCACATACTTTGTACTTCAGCTCCTGGTATATGTTGCTGTCACACAACACCCCGATATGTGTTCAGCAACATCTCCTGAGTACATTGATACCCCACATGCATGGGTTTGTCAGATTGTTTGGGGGCAAAAGGGCCACATTTGGAACATGAGCAATTCAAATTCAGTAGGAATTTTACATCTGGGTAAAGAAAAATGCTTGTACCCAACTATCAGTAGGGATAGGTTACAAGAAAGCCTGGCCTATCTCCAAGAAGGGATTTGATCTAGCACCTTAAGTGGTCCCTCATGCCACGGAATGGACACAGGGGTCACTTGACAGTGCAAATAAAAACGCTTAAAAATGGTGGAGCAAATAAAAGCTAAAAAACAGTAAATGTAACAAAAAATTAAAAAAAAATACAAAAATGGAGCAGGAACAAAAAAAAAAATTAAAAATGGGAAACTGTGTGATACAGCTTGAAGCAGTCACCGACACAGAGTGCAGGTTTTCCAGGGCAATCTGGACAGTAAAATGTGGTGTCCTTTCTTTGCCCCCTGCTGTAGCATACCCTGCATCTCTTTTGGGGATTCTGCTTCTTTGCTGTAGGGGGGATTTTAAAAATAAAATGGGTAGCCCCAATTCTGTTGGTTCCCATCACTACTTGGGGACCAGGTGCATCACGGTACAAGATACCTGAAATTACTTCGAGCTGAAACTGCAAAAAAGACAGCTTCAGCCCAGTGTCTGCTTTTTTGTGCAGCAAAAAAGCGTTATAGGTTGCAATTTGCATTAGATAAATTGCAACCTTCTTGTACCAGGCCTTTGTCTTCCTCATAATGAGGTAGGGCTGTAGAAGTTGATCTGACAGATCAACTCCACCCATGTGCTTGTTATAGGCCCTGATGCACACTGGCTTTCTAGTGACCCCAGCTCTGCCACGGACAGAAACCTCCACGGTTCTTTCATCGTGGATGGTGCTCAGCATGCACACCTCTTTTCTGTCCTTGAACTTCAATGCCAAAAGCTCCTCTTGGCGTAGAGCTGAGGTCTCCCCCTTTCCTAGCCGGGTTCGTACCAGGCGGTTCTTTTTTATAGTACCGCAAGCTACCGTATCGAAACAATACAGCAGCTTGAACAAAGGGACGCTTGTATAGAAGTTATCTACATACAAGTGGTAGCCTTTGTTCATAAGGGGGAATATTAGGTCCCAAACAATCTTGGCACTGGTGCCCAGATGGTCTGGGCAACCTGGAGGGTCAAGGTAGCTATCCTTACCCTCGTATACCCGGAAGGCATGGGTATATCCTGTCTCGCTCTCGCAGAGCTTATACACCTTCACTCCATACCTGGAGCGCTTGGAAGGAATATACTGCTTGAATCCCAACCTTCCTTTATATTTCATTAGGGATTCATCCACGCAGATATTCTTTCCAGGTGTATAAACCTCTGGAAACCTGGCAGCGAGATGGGTAATCAGGGGGCGGATTTTGTAGAGCCTATCAAACTGGGGGTCCTCCTTAGGGGGGCACAGGCTGTTGTCGCTAAAATGCATGAAACGAAGAATCATTTCATACCTTTGCCTAGTTATAGTTTGGGCAAAAATGGGGGTACTAAAGATGGGGCTGGTGCTCCAGTAGGAGCGGATGGAGGGCTTTTTTATAATGCCCATTAACATTGTGAGTGCCCAGAATTTAAGAAATTCTGGCACGTCAATGGGAGTCCATGGCTGTTTTGCCCAAAAAGAATTAGGGCTAGCAGCACGGTGCTGCTGGGCATAAATGTTTGTTTGTGTGACAATGTCTCCCAAGACATCGTCTCCCAAAAAAACCTGCACAAATTGCAGTGGAGTGAATCCTGTAACATCAATATTGATGCCAGGAATTCCAGAAAAAGGAGGGATAGCTGGCTTGTACCTATTAGGCGCTACCCATGCCTCTGGTGCACTGCCACGACTACGTGTGGCAGGCGTCCTAACAGCCACAGATACATCACTAGATGTATCTGTGAACTGACCAACGTCAAAATCTGACGCTGTATCAGTGGCCTCAGAATCTGTGGCCAAAAAGGCATACGCCTCCTCAGCCGTATACCGCTGCATGGTAAGAATTGCAGCAAAAATAGTGGGGAAGGAAAGGGTTAATGGCTATAATAAAAATAAAAAAAAAACTAAAGTAAAAAAACCTAAAAAAAAGTAAAAAAAACCTAAAAAAAGTAAAAAAAAAGTGTAAAAAAAAAACCCCCAAAAACAATTGCCACTATGCAAGATCACTGTTTATGCAGTGATCAATGGCAATGAAGGGGTTAATATTATATGGGTGGCTCTTATAAGAGCCTTTGGATCAATATATATATATTTTTATTAGGGATAAATAGGAATACCTGAAATACCACCGATCTGTCTCTCTCCCTCACTAGAAGCAAGTGAAGGAGGGGGGCAGATCCAATACTGATCAAAGGCAATGTTTAGAAAACATTGCCTTTGATTTAGCAAATCATGATCACTCTTATGAGTGATCTGACCACTAGGGGTGTTATTCACTGGATGTCCATGACATCCAGCAACACCCCCCCGATGATGTCAGCAGGCTCCGCCCCCCGGCTTGATGGGCGCCGCCATCTTGAAACACCGCGTGTGTTTCGAAGACACCGGCACCGGGAAGGTAAGTTGAGCATTTAGGAAGCGATCGCGAGTCGCTTCCTTTGCTAAACAGGTGTTGCAAAGATGCCTCGATACTGAGGCATCTTAGCAACACCAGCTAAGCAAAGGAAGCGACTCGCGATCGCTTCCTAAACCCGTTTTTCGGCGGCGGGCGCCGCCATGTTTGAAAGACGTGCAGTCTTTCAAACATGTTTTTTTTTTTGCTCCTAGGAGCGATCGGGGGGGGGCGGGAATGGTTTTTTTGGTGTTGCTCAATGCCTCGATGTCGAGGCATTAGAGCAACACCGTTTGAGTGAAAAAATCGATCACGGATCGATTTTTTCACCCGTTTAAAGACGTGCCGGTCCTGGCACGTCAATTGTCATAATCGTCACGATTTTCAGTGACGTGCCCGGACCGGCAATTGTCATCAAGGGGTTAAGCAAATGGACTTCATGAGGGTCAGAGAACGTGCAAACATGCCACTTCATTTTTTGCAAACACTGAGCGCAATTCAAGTCGAGTCTTGGAAAATACACAGTATGAACGTACCAATTAGATGCCCTAGACTAACAGCAAACAAATGAATGTCCTTAGCCAAATACACCTAAGAAGTAAGTGACCATACACGGGTGTAGCTAGAGTATTTTGCAGCCAGGGCAGATCCTGTATGTGGCACCCCCGCACACTTTGTAAATGTAAAGGCACCCACAAAAAAATAATATTGGGCAATAGCACAAATTTAAAACTGGAAAAGAAAATATTAAATTATAAATAAATAAATATGTTTAAATAAGTAACATTTACTGAACAGATATGGTGCAGCATGACCCCCATCGCTATATACTAAGTGAAATAGCCCCTGTGCCACTTCTGCCCCTGAAACAGCCCGCCTGTGCCTCCTCTGCCCCTGAAACTGCCTGCCTGTGCTACTTCTGCCCCTGAAGCAGCTTTCTGTGCCCCTGCCCCCAAAACAACCTGCCTGTGCCCCTCTGACCCTGAAACAGCCTGCCTGTGCCCCCTCTGCCCCTTTAGCAGCCTGCTTGTGCCACCTCTGCTCTTTAACAGGCTGTCTGACCCATTTCTGTCCCCAAACACTCACACATTCACTCATCCATTCACTCTCCCGCACCTCCTTACCTCACCTGCAGATTTCACTGATCTGGGGTCAGGCCGAGCAGCACTGGGGCCACGCAGATGTCTATGTGGCCTGAAGACCATCTAACGTGTGCCTGGAGCTAACCCTTGTGGTGCCATCACACTATGTGAGGAAACTATTTTCCTGCTCAGAGGAAGCAGGAACCTGCGTGGAAAAAGAGATTTTCCTGGCACAGTGTGTGAGCCCCACAACGGTAAGCCGATGGTGACACCCGGGGCAGACTGGACCCCTCCCCCCCCTTAGGTACACTACTGTGACCATATCATGTAATCATACCACAATAGGCTTCAGGAGATCGGATAAACCAGAAATTGGATTAAAGTAAAAATACAAAACAAAGATGGAACGTGCCATTGCCACAAGAAATGTTTATTACAGCCAATCGTGGGATGGGAAACTTGCAACAACCAATATAAACACCTGCAAAACCATTAGACAATGGACTGTGGATGGCCATTTGTTGAGCTATAGCACAGGACTAAGGAGCAGACAGAGAGGGTTGACAGAGGTTATAGATTGAAAATGTTGCACAGCAAATTACATATAATATATCATATCACAAACACAGCATTTATAAATGTCAATACCACATTTTGCTTTTTACGTATTTTAAAATGTGATTTGAACAGTGTGATTGGTCAATTGCTCTCCATTAAGCCCTGGAGTGGTTCAAAGTGTTGCTGAGCCAATCAGGACTGGGCTGGTGATGATCAGATTACTCTTGACCAATAAGAGTGATCTCATCACAGCCACTGGGTGACTCCTCCTCTCCCACCAGTGACAGTTCTCAGAAAGAGGGTCATTTATTAAATTAAAAATACATTTTGTTTTATTATTTTCAAAATATAATTAAATGTATCCACTAACAGAACCCTAACACTACACCTTACTAACCACTAGATATAATCACAAAGCTTTTCCATTATTTGTAGAGACACCCAAAAAAAAACTTTTAAAAACATGCAGTGTATGCAAGAAAAAAGGGAAAAATGAGGGACTTCAGCATGTATGCTGCAAATGTGAAAAGGTAGAAAAAAAACTTCGAAATCATAAGTTCCTGTTAGATTTCTGTACCTAGAAAGGTAAGTAAGGTGTCTCTGACACCTTCAGGCAATATGCGGTGAGGGAATACATTCGGTAGTTTGTGGTGTTTTTTTTTATGTTTAGGGATAGTTTCCACCCTAAAATCAGGAGGCTCACATTCCTGGTTCAACTGTAAAAAAAGTTGAGACCACCTTGCACTCTCGTGATTTGGGGTTTCTTGTGACTTCGCTGACACACCATACATATGTGTTATCTATATGCTCAAGAGAAGAGGGAAATTATTTTTTGGGTTTCCTTTTTTTTCCCCACCTAGCCTAGCATGAAGCATTCATTCCAAAATGTGCCTGACGTGAAAATGTAGAGAAGCCCCCAAAATGATACGGTCCTGTTAGAATTGCATTTGTAATGGGCAACTCGGGCGTTTTTGAAATCCTGAAGTAGCCGGGTTATTTTGCATTTTAGGAGTGGCTTTACCCCCAAAATCACGAGGTGCACTTTCCTGTTCACATTACATTTGTGCCTTCAGTGGACCACCTAGAAAAATAAATAAAATCCTTCAATGGTTTGTTTTTAGAGAATATATAGTTTGAGGGGGTTATTTTGATGTTTAGTTGTCTCCTCAAAGTCAGGTGAGGATTTATGATTCACCAGCTTGAAATCCCCTGATGCACTCACAATTTGGAAGTCCCTCATGGCCGTGTAATGCTGACATACCACACATATGTGCTCAAGATACACGGGGGATTAACTTTTAGTGTTATTTTCCTGCTTCCAAACTGGGGTATGGAAGCATACCAGTGAGGAAAATGTCTAGGCATATATCCTACAGCATACCAAGACATTTTGGACGTTGCTTTGCTTCCAACCTTGTGGGAACAGTTTGGGGGCGACCCTTTTCTATTCCAGCGTGACTGTGCCCCAGTGAATAAAGCATGGTCCATATAGACATGGTTTATATCTCTCACAATTTTCTCTAAATACTTCAACAGAACTGGTCATCATCTTTGTAGTTTACATGCTTCATAAAAAGACCCATCGAAATTAGTTTGTTAACTCGCATGAGCTGTTAAAATAAAAGTAGCACAGTATTTAAAATATCCCGTATCATCTCTGTTTGCTAATAAGTTGAAACTTTTATCATAAAATTGTTTCCATAAAGCACAATTCTAAATAAACGCTGCCATCTCAGTTATGGGCAGTCAGCAATATTATTTTCCATTTTCTATGCAGTTTTGCATAAATCTTAATGTTTTATTGTTAACTGGGGACTTAAAGTAGTCTCATGAGTCATAATAAAGAATATTTTTTCATTGAAAAGAGATCAAAGGAATGATGAATATTCCCATGCTCATTACGTTACACATTAGAAAGAAGTAATAATAAAGTAGAAAAATAAAGATGAAAGTATTACAGCTGAACTATATCAGCCGTACCTGTAGGCAATATTATGATTGCTGGGAAATAAATCAAACTATTTAGGTAAGCTTGTATATGAGCAAGCATTTGTAGGTCACATAACATCCTTGGTGCAGGTTTTGATACATGTTACCGAACAAGCATTGTCTCAGTAGCTAACAAAGCGAAAACTGGCATCTAAATGTGTATAGAAGAATGTACCAATGATGGTCATTCTGGATATTCCAGTGCTTTGTACATAAAATAGCTGCCATGAGAAAATAATAGATTCCAGTTTATATAGATGAAAGAATTCTTGGAGTTCCACACTTTTACATCTACCCGTTTATAGATGTAACAAAAACATTACTTGAAGACAGTGGGCATGCCACATAGGAGTACTGGCATTCCTATGGGCACTGGAAGAAGCAAAAACAAGGTTGTTCCAGTTATAGAAGCTGGATAGCCAAGAGTGGCTTAAGTGTGGTCAAGAAGTTAGTTGGAAAGAACAGGGTGTTGGAAAAGCTAAATCCTTTCCAGCTAGCATTAAGAAACTGCCACCAGAGACCTGCCAAAGAGTGCTATATCCAGATCCAGCAGGTATGAGCATCGCAAAGCCTGGCCGCATAATTTTAGTACCTTCTCACACACGGGTTCTTCAGTGGATGAGCCATTCTAAAAAGGGTGTCTTATGTAAAATGACTACTAAATATAGTGAGTTAATGAACACAGTCATTGTGTTAATGAAATTCTCACAAATGCCGTTCTGCTTAATTGTGAAACTAAGTATAAATAGTGTTTTCACACATTTGACTTGCATCTTCAGAAACAGTGCTATTAACATCACTTTTGCATTCTCTATACATAGAGTGGACCTGTCATCAAAAAAACCTTTCCCAGATCATACATTTTATAGGTCAGTATATTTAATAAACCCATGTAATGATGTTTTAGGTTAAAATAAGCAATAGACATGGATATAACATGGGACGTGTCATTTTAACTTTTCAAGTGAAATATCCTGGTTTTGCTATGTATTATCAGTGATAACATCCATTAAGGATGCAGGAAAGGATGAGGTGGCCCTGGATATTGGACTTAAATCAATGAGTGGTGTTTCGGATTCTTCCACATCCCTTAAACAGAATGCAAGGCAATCTCAGCCATTCTTCCAGGAGAAGCTCACTGGGATTTGCCCTTGATGATGTATAATAATATCTGTGAGTTGACATATTGACTCCTGTAGACTGCCTCTTCAATCAATAGACCCCAAAGAGATAATGCCTATTTGCATTCTCAGATAATGCAGCCACTTAAGAGACAAGCCACACATACATAGAGAGACATTCCCCAAATAAACATAGAGTACCATAGTAATTTAAGTTAAAAAAGGCACTAATCCATCAAGTCCATCACCTTGCTATATATCCAGACGAATGCAAACACCAACAATTTCTAATTGTGCCTCAAAAAGGGGGAAAATTCCTTCTTGACTCCAAAATGGCAATCTTATGTCATACTGGATCAGTGCTATAAGCTATGGCAATTATACTTATATAAGAAATGTATACCCCATTTCAAACCTTTGTATCATCTGAAAAAAGACATCTCTTACCATTGAGACTTTTTGCTAATAAAAATATTAAAAAGTAAAAGTCCCGATATAGATCCCTGAGGTACCACAATCATAACAAGATCTTCTTCAGAATATCCACAAATAACTACAACCTTTCATCTCCCATTGCCTTGCCCGTTCAACAATTTTAACATCCAAACCCAAACAATGCAATTTATCTAATCAGTCTTCAATGAGGGACGGTGTCAAGTGCCTTACCGATTCCAGACAGGCGATATCTACTAACCTGGTCTATTATTTTAGCTTCATAGAAATCAATTAAGTTAGTTTGATGGGATCTCCCTACAGTTAACATATGCTGTTTCTGATCTTGCAACCCATTTAAGAATATTTTCCTTGAGCTTGGTTCCCATTAATTTCTCAACATTTAGCTGGGGGGTGGATAGAGGAGCCAATACATATGGGGGGTTCTGCAGGAAGAAAATAGACCACACAACTTTCATACGCATCAACTTAAATATGATGGCTGGAGTGCCAATTTAATGTACTGCACGTCATCTTCCAAGTGTCGTAGAGATCTCTGAGGTCTCAAACACTTATATGACTCTACATTATTCTCCCAAATGAAATGTATTGTCTATAACTATAGGCTCCATCTTCTCCTGGACTAATACGGAAATATAATTTCCTTTTCCAGCATTATACTGCATAGTAAGTGGGCATGTGTAAGGATGTCACCGTATAGTGATAGAAAAAACATTGTGATAGAAAAAAAATCACTGTATAGTGAAAGAAAATACATTGTGATAGAAAAAAAATCTATACATTGTTTGCAAACTGACATCACAATGTACGGATAAATGGTATATCCTTTATAAACACCCGAGTATTTTTTATGACAGGTGCACATTAAGTGTCAGTATTTTGCGCAAAACACAAAAATGTATTGTAGCACAAACTGGAATATACTGCACAATGAAAGAAAAGAAAAACAAAACTGTATAGCATAAAGAAAACAGATTTGCCGAGGGAATAGAGAACAGACTACATCCAAGCTGCTCGCAACTCTTAGCTGTAATATTATCTTTGACTTTGGGGAAGCAAAATGCAATTTGAAAGGATTCACATGTCAAGCTTGAAAGGATGGAGGCTTTTAAGAGAAATGCAATCCCACAGTACTTAGATGTTCCTAAGCAAATAACTGTGATATTATATATCAGGAAAATAAACATTACTTTATGCATACAGCTGAGACAACGTGTACATGGCTGAATTGCAATAATTTTATCTGAACTGCGAGTGACACCGCTATATTCACAATAAGCTGTATTAATTAAAGAGACACTACCGAAATATTTTTGATATTTTTATTTATGAAGTTATTTAACTTACAGTGGATCTGCTATTTCTCCTGAATATATTATAACTTGCCGTTTTACATTTTTTTCCCCTCTGATGGTATATTCACATAAACTATATAAACTTTTACTTCAGTGCCTGACACATGACACATTCCCTCAAAAAATATACACATTAGGCAGAGAAGTTCAAAATTAAATTATTATTGCATTCAACAGCACTGAGTATCATGTTATATTTAACAAGAGTTACGAAAGTGTTACTTTTAGAAATGTAAGGAAAGGGGATTAATAATTAATTCCAAATCTCAGCAAAGAGCACCTTATTTAATAAGAAGTTTAATAAATACATTTAGGTATGCTAAAGGCTTTGAGTATAGCTGCCCCCTATTAAAACAGTAACATATGTGTAGATATATATGTCATGTTTAATATATTTAGAACTCTTTATCCCCTTCAACGCATACATCCCATGCCTTTCAGAGGCTTATGAAGTCTCCATGAGGGGAACTTCTAATTCCCTTTCATTATAGACAAAATCATTCTTAATTATATTTTGCATTCATTTTTGTTTCCTCCCGTTTGTGATGTGATCCTATAAAGACTGGAATTAGAGACTTTTCTCCCATTAATTGCTGATTAGAAGGGCACTGAAACATATAATTACACATGTCTTTGGTGATATATATCGGTATAAAAGTTGTCCTCTGGGGCGTTATACTCTGCCTAAAATCTCCCCAAAAGTAACACCATAAATCCGAAGCACACAACATACTTGAGTCTTCACATCCAGGAAAATATATTGATGGAGGTATACGTGGAAGAAGGATTTACAGGCTTTTATTAAATTATTTATAATCTATTTTAAAAATAACCTGTTAAACAGATAAACAATATTCCAACTGTTCATAACTAGGGCAAGGTCATTAGTTTGTAAAGGTCACAGAACCTTCCTCACTGTGGGGTCATAGCTGGGATCCAGGAGCACAGCTGTACAACATCTTTATTTCAATGTCACTCATTTATAATTAGTGGAAACGTTGATGGATTATGTATAAAGATACATCCTGGTGCATACCGGTAAAAATGGAGCAATCAGCAATAAAATTCCACCAGCTGTTACGGCACTGATGCACTTTTGCAACCTTTTTAACAAAATTGTTCTACATACACAATTCCAAATGTCTTAAACATCTATTAGATACTCCAAGTGCACTTTTAAAGATCATACATGATTTTTAAAATCTATAGTTGCAAAATATTGTATATCTTAAAATGATGACCTCCAAGCGGATCGCGAAAATAAAATTCAAAATTCGAGCAAATGACTTTGTATGTGAATGACCTTTACATGAGTTCATTCCTTACTCACATCTTCTCAAGCTGTGTTCCTCAGGGAGCCATTACATAGATATCCCACATGGAAACTGGGTAACTGATGGCACAAAAAGACCCTGTGGACACAACTCAGTGAGGTTCTAATTCTAATTGATCTCAGGTACTCCTCAGAGTTTAACCCAGGAACAATGCAAAGGCAGATTCATTTATGCCTTGTCATAACACAAAATGTGGTAAAGGATGATTTCTATAGGGTTATAACAAATGCATATGAGATAACTTTTCTAATTTCACCAGATGTGCAATAATATAATCTACTCAACACATTTAGAAGATAGGTAGATGTGAAACGTATATAAGATGTCCATACGCCGACAGTACGGACACTGCTGGCGCCCATAACGTCCACCAGAGAAAGCAAGCATCAAGAAGTGATTAAGGAGCATGGTAAGAAAAGCAGCTTTTTTTAATAAAAAAAAAACACTTACAATAATAATTGTGCCAACTTTACCTTTCATAACAGTAAGGTTTGCTCGACCATTGTTGTAGATGGTAAAAATTTACTGGTTGTTTGAGAAAAAAATATATATATAGTACACTTCTGGACCCAAAATAGAAACTATACTCAATACAAATACAAAAAAAAGCTCTACTATTAATGTCATATAGCGGTCTATGTTTCACAAACGTGAATTGAAGAAATGCCCTGCCAGCCAAGGTAAAGAAGTATATGCAGGGGCCAGAATTCAGCACAGTACCCTTACACTTCAGGGACCTCTCTGCCTCTCTTACCCATTGCACTCTGCTGCTCTGCACTCAGTCATGAATATGTCATTATCTTGTTTCATTGAAACACAAAAAAAAAATCCCAATAGACACTGTCAGCACATGTTATGGTACTTCTTGTCACACCGAACGCTACTAGAACATGTGTTGTGCTACCTCTGCTTTGTCGGATGGCCTATGGCTTTAAAATGCACTGTTCAGTACCCTACTTTCCTTCGCCTTTCCTGTATTCAGCAGGGTGGCAAATTGAACTAATATTTCTCTTGGGTTACTATCTCTCCTTCGTATATCTCATAGGCTGTGGGTTGGAGTTAATAAAAAATATAACCGCTACAATGTATCCTGTCCAATTCTATAAAATGGTAAAGTTACATTTATAAAATAATTGTGTTAAACTAAACACACACACACACACACACTGTGCAAAGAGGAAAATGGCCTTCTGTGTTTAAGATGGCCCGTGATCAAGATAGGCTTTGGTAATTCAAGGGCATTTTATGTGAACTCCTCACCAAGGACTTCACTTCAGAAGGTTAAGAGGAAATGGCTTTTAAAATATATATACTTGTTTTGTAATTAATATATGGCACAGATGGAGAGTGAACACAGGGCTATTTAAACTCCAATATCGGTTAAACCTAACCACACATTTATGCCTCCCACTCCAAGAAAGCATATCACGCCGAGCAAAACCATTCCATTCATTAAACAAAGAAATTTAGAACAGACTTTGAAATGAAGGGCTTATGCCTCTGGGGTATAAGAGCGATATGGCACATGTTACTGTGTGTAATTGCCAGAATACATACTTGTTTGCTTCACAATGATACAGACAGGAAATAATCACATAAACACTGAAGATGATTAGACATCTGTTATACTAAAATGAATCCAAGTTTTGATTTTCATGTTTAGGGAAAATGAGTAAAATTACAGATTTTTAAACTGGTACATAGTAAAGGTAGCGTAAAAATACAGATCAGCGATGTGATATGGGGAAGTACAAAATCCCATCCAACCTATTTCCCTTCTGTTTACAAAACTGCATTCTAGAAATCACCTAGGATTTGTCTTTTTTGGTATACTTTATTTAAGTAGCAATAGATTGACCAACTAATTGGCACTAAGAGTGCATACAGTTATATGTCAATGGTTAACTATTTGTGTCGCCATGGTATTAACACTTGTGTATACACATTAGGCTTTACTGGTGTATTACTCAATTTTGTTAATATTCTGTTTTGTTGTAAAAGCATTTGCTTACAATCATGCTTAATATTAACAGCTCGATGATTGTAGGGAGCCGTAAGGTGGCATATTTGCATTTGTTTCAAGGGTATTAAGCAACACAGGAGCTATTTTATCTGCTAACAAATTGATTATTAATTATAGGTAAAACCAAAACAGCAAAAAAAACAAAACATAAAAAAACAGTGCCATTAAAATACACTGCTCCAAGAACTGAATGAACACCAGTCACCCCAATGTCCCAGATCAGTCAAACATATTACCCTATCTTAACGCACTTGGAATAAATAGAACCTTCACACCTTGGTCAATCTTTTCAGTATTATTAGGATCCCAACATACGAACACAGTAACATACAAACATAGTAAGCTAGGTTGAAAAAAGACACAAGTTCAACCTTGCTTTTGATCCACAGGAAGGCAACGTGTGATAAAAGAGTAAGAGGCAGCATGACGAAAACATTTTAATACTTAAGAAATTAAACAAATTGAATATGGCCAAAAGTATATTTCAGTAGGAGAAATGATTGGACAAGATGGCATAATCTGAAACTAGAGGGCAAGAAAACAGTAAGGAAGTTTTATTCACTGAGAGGATACCGAATAAATGGTTAACACAGTGAGGGTATGCAAGCATGCATGGTATAAGTATAAGGCTTTCCTGAATAGAAGACAAAGCCATGGGCCAAGTAATGTCTGAATATTTTACGTCAGGCATTACAAATTATGGATATTAATGATATAAATCCTGCTTTATGTCCCTTTCCTTCCTAAAGGGGTCTAACACTGCTAAACTGAAGTCCTATGACTTCACAGTCTAATTGTATATATACTATAGTGTAACATGTAGCTGTAATTTAACAAAAGTATTCCAAGTGGCTACATGTGCTCAGCGTCACTGGTTGAAGCCTATAAAACGCTAGTTGTTGCCTAGTGGTAATAACTAATTGTAAAATAAAAGAAACAAAAATAGCATTGAGTGTGTTCTAAACTAATAAAGTGAATGCACAAAAGTACCATATTTGCTCGATTATAAGACGACCCCTGAAAATTTGAATATTAATTTAGGATTTTTTTTTCATATTTAATAAAAACTATGATTGAGAAAAATGCATTTTCAGTTTTTATTTCCTTTTATTTTCCAGCCTGTCCCCAGTTATGCACATCTGCCCCCCAGATATGCCTTATACCCCCTTATATGCCACTCTGCCCCTCCAGAAATGCCTTATACCCCCCCTATATGGCACTCTGCCTCTCTGATATTCATTTTAACCCCCTATATGCCACTCTGCCTCCCTGATATTCCTTTTAACCCTCCTCAAGATTGTAAGCTTGCGAGCAGGGCTCTCCCCACCTAATGTGTCAGTTTGTCAATTCTTGTCTTGTCATATCCCTTGAATTTATGTATTGTATTAAGCGCTGCGTAAAAACTGTTGGTGCTATATAAATAATAATAATAATAATATTTGCCACTCTATCTCCCTGATATTCATTTTAACCCCCTATATGGCACTCTGCCTCACTGACATTATTTTTAACCCCTATATGCTACTCTGCCTCCAGAAAGCCCTTTAGCTGCGGGGATCTGGATCTTAGTCTTGTAGTCAGACCTCTGTTTGAGATCCGATTAGAAGACGACCTCGAATATAAGATGATGGTTATTTTTCAGAGCAAAACAACACTGAAAAAAACATTGTCTTATAATCGAGCAAATACGGTAATCAGCCACACTCAGGTGAGAAAACCTTGAAGAAGCCAATCAATATAACATATAACACGCGTCGGCTTCCTAGCCTGAGTGAGGCTGATTACTTTTTTGATCTTTCACTTTTCAGCAGATTCATTATGCTTAATAAACATTTATAGTTAGAAGCCAGTTCCTGTTTTTAGCATCTGTATGATCATTTCTCCTGTTTTCCACCGATCAAGCCAAAGAGCAGAGTAAATGAGAACAAAAGAACAAGGAATTGTTGTGCTAGCATTTCCACATATCTCAGCATCGTCAAAATAAAATAAGTTATTACTTCTGAACCAAATGCTTCAAAAACGACTCCATCGATGTGGAAAAAATGAAAAAAAAAATCTATAAAACCCAAATTACAGTCATATTACTATTGTATTTATTTTAAAAAATTAGATGCTGGTGGGAAAAAAGGATTAACCTTCACTCCGCCTTTGTTATTGTTATTACCTGGCTTCTGTGGCTTACTTTCAATATTGTTCCAGATTCAAAGTCCCAGAGGCCTCATTTGACATCATTGCTGCTGCTTACGAGTGAACACATTGCTACGGACTAAGTGCAGGGTGTTTAACTTCCTAAGATGGCACCAAACAATATTGTAAGATAACAAACACCTGATGTCTATTTGCTCGGAGATTTAATAGTCCTAGAATTGTTATTGCTGCCTTTTAACTTCCAAAAAAACTTGTTTGTGAAAGCCGAATCCAGCCCAACCCTGTGAATATGAATATTGATCTCATTTTGGCCTCTCATTAAGGGACGATGCCCCTTACTAAAAAAAATTGCCCACGGAACCCATCGACATCCACTCGAAATGGTGTAGAAGGGTGGGCTGAAATGGGGAGCAATGAAATAGTCATGGCTTTTGTTTTCTCATTGGACCTTTGGGAAAGGGTTAAAGCATGGTAAAGACTCTATGAAAAAAGATAAAAACATTTCATACAGTTTGTGTAAATAAAAATCTAACAAATAAAGCATTCAAATGTTGCAACAGTTTTCTTACATTTTTTTTATAGATGGGATAAGGTGGATAAATATTCCTCCAGATTATTCTAGAAAGAACCAGAAACAGCACCTTGTATGCACATTGTGTTATATGTGTTATAAGAAGAAAACCCTTTATCCTCCACTCCAATTTGCTTTCTTCGCTTACACTTCTTAACAAAACATAAACCTGACAGAAGATAAGAACCATTCTTCCCATCTAATCTGTTCATTTTATTCCTGGAGTAAAGACTCAAACCTCAACCAGTATTTGTGTCTTGGATTCAGGATAGCCATATCTCTATCCCATTCAGCTTACATTTCTTAACTCTGGCCGGATGTTCGATATATAATACAATTATACATAAAGTAGATGAAATACAGGGTACAGAATAACATTATAATATAATTTAAGATATTTGCATATTTCTGCCCCCCCTTAAAAACCAACAGAATAGAAGAGAATTAATATAAGATAATCAACAGGCTTTTGCAATGCTCTTAAAGGTTGTGTTCACAAATTTTGTTCAAATGAAAATGAAGTGCACTTGATCTACGCCGCAATATTGAATTAATCAAAATGCTGTGATGTTTGTCTGCCCATGTGGCTTAAGGTTACTTAATATGTTTATTCAATTACACAAAACTGGTGTATAATTTATCGTACAACTTAATAACATGGACGGTTGATTAATCAAACGAGACATGCACAACAGTCATTAATTAAACATAATGACATTAGGAACAGAAAAGGTGGAACCTATCTAATTGATACCTAGCGGAACGTCAAAATCTATAACAGAATGCTTACCAAATATAAGAGGGAACTGATGAATGAGTTTTTGCATGATTTAGTGGATTAGCCTCTACGAAATATAGGAAATGGAGATTTAATGGAAACATTTAAATCCGAAATGCAACAGGGAAATAAAATGGATAGTCAGACCGATATGAAAAAGGGACTTGGCGCTTTATAATACAAAGTGATATTGGTGAGCCGCACCTGAAAGGCATTTCAGACTAATTTTGCTCCCTTCTATACATTTCTGATAAATGTATTTTGGACAGGACTGCATCATTTGTCCCCCGTGTCAAATTCTACCAGCCCTCCCCTGATACTGCCTCTATAGTTTTGCCAGACTATGTCCCAGCACAGCTAGTTTTGAAAGTGTCTGTCACAAATATATTTGGGAACACAGCAACTTAAACCTGTATGGAGCAAGACGGTAGCTTTGTTTTCAGTAAAACAGAAAATAACAGATTAATGATTAATGTGCAACTGAAGAGGGAAGAGCGTGACTAATACTGTATATAGATGTAGGGATTTGTTCTGGATACCGTTAACAGATTAATGACTGGCCTTACTGTAACCAATAAATATATATTGAAAATTGGCTAAATTCCATCATAACGCATTTCTAGAACACCAGTATGCATGACATCATTGGGGAAATGATGGGCGTGGTAGCCTGCAGTGGTAGAGCGAGCCTCTGCAGACTCTTACAAGTCCGCAACCTGATATGCATGCTGCCAAATCTCTAATGGTGATATCACAAATCAGACACGAGAGGAGAAATGAAGGTTACAAAGGGTTCAGATCTATATAGCAATGGGAAATAATATCTCTAGACTTTGAATTTTCTTATGACCAGAACTTTCTAAATGAACCGACCCTGAGACTTTTGATATATTAACCCTTTAATAGCCCATCGTTAACATTCCATGTAGTGAGTCACCAGATGCGTTACCCAAGCGGCTCATTATTTAAAGATGCACATAACTGAGTCATCTGTATTCAAGCAAGGATATCAACTCTAATACACTTCAATATGATCAAAGCAGTATAAAATAGAAAGGCGCCAGTTCTAGATTATGTGACCCTCAGAATATTTAAATTTCCCATTTAAATTGGTGGACAGTCCTGGCCACATCCTGCAAGGGTAGGCATAGCCCACAACTTCACAGGTATGCCCATACATGCATACACAGATTCTTACAACATACACACACATGCATACACACACAACCACTCTAACACCATACATTTACATTTACACACCAATGTCCATCAACACCAAGTTGATTTCTGCGCATACAAATTATTAAAGATTAGAGGGAATATTGGACTTGAGATCAAACCCTGAAAATTCCCATATATGCTTATGACTGGTTCTGCAATAGAAAAATCGCTAGAATCCCAAACGTAAAGCAAGAGATAGTTTAGTTTTCTGTTTTGCAATGAAAAATCTATTGCTCGGGAATGTTTTTTTCTCAGAGATGTACATTACCAATTCACTAAATAAAAAGATAGGTCACTGAAAGCATATATATTAAAAGATGCAGATTTTTGAATTTACTAACCAAGTGCAGGATTTTCTCATTGAAAAAGGAAATATTAATTTGGCTAAGACGAACTATTTTTTAATTGTTATGTCAGAAATGTAAGATATAAATCCAAGATATTGATGAATAATTATATTCTAATACTTAAACCACAACCTGGTAAGAGTGGGTCATCCAACTGGATCCATGGACAAAGTCAGCAGCTAGAGGCATTTGTAAGAACCCTAGCACAAGTAAAAACATACATTCATTATAAATGCAAGTCTATAAAAATCATCCTGAACGCCCAATAATTTACCAAATATCAACACTATTTTTAGCCAACGGACAAAAACTATTTTCCGCCAACATCAAAGATAATCTGATTTTCTTTCTGGATCAATTTTACCTTTGCTAAAAGCAATACTCGCTGTTGCTAGTAGGGTATCCAACCTATAATTGAAGGTATCCACAGAATCTAATAAAACATCTTTATTTGGCAGGGAATTCTGCATTGTAAGCATCCTTAGTAAAAAAAATCAAATAAACCTTTCTTTAGAATATTAACTACTTATCCTTTAATCTTAATGGATAACTTGGAGTTACCTGTAAATGTATATGTCTAATGAGAGTTCTAGAAATTTCGAAAAAACTCATCACTGTCACTTTTTGCTGTAACCATGGATAATGCATAAAAAAAGTGATATATATGTTGCCTTTGTGTGTGTTTCCATATTGGCATAAGTATATTCTATTTTGCTTGCTTATGCAGGGTAAGCAAATGTAACCTGAAAAATGAACTTGTGCATATTTTCCCCTTCTGCATGACATTACATTTTTTTATGTTAAAAAAAGGCATGTATTTAACATGATAGTCCATTCTGCGATTATATTAAAGTTATACTTTTTACTTTTTGTTAGCCTGTCAGCAATTATAGTATCAGTGGCATGGGGAAGTCCAGGTGGAGAACTGAGGCTTGCAGAGTCATTTTTTGGCTGTTTTCCGTAATGCCATTTTTAGCATAAGGGTAATTGAGGCATGTGCTAAAAATAAATCAAATAAAATCCCTTCAAGTGCAAAAATGTAAGCATCTCATCTTATTGCTTTTGCAATTAATTGCTCAATTGGTAAATGCCTCAAACCAAATCAGAACCCCTGTGCTAAATGTTAAGTGTCTAAATTTTAAAATAATTAGAATTTGAGCAAATATTTATTCTGCTCTTTTTCCCGATTCTAGAAGCTAGTAGTAGAGTAGTTTTACATGCAACATTTCATGCAAGTGGATACCTTCAATCATAAAGCACCTTTAGCGTGATATAAGTGTGATATATTAGAACAAACAAGAAGATAAAGGTAAAGTAAAAAGAAATGGTAGCTCTCAAAATGGGTAACGCATATTTAATTCATACCATGAATGGTTTTTCTCCATGTTTTTCCCACTGTTGCCATTCAGTATACAGTCTTTTACTTTGCTTCAGTGTTAAATACATGTATCATATAGAAAGACCTATGCTGCCTGTTTGTTGACCATACAAAGTTCGTGAAATAGATTCTAGTGTGTTCCAGTAACAGCGACGACTTCTCCAGAGACCGGTTTCCAGCTAATAACAATCTGTAGCGTTACTCCTTGCCAGTAATCAGTATTAGGTAGGTAGAGAAAATGAAGTGCTTGCAGAGGGAGCAAGCAAGCTGAGAATCCCAATGGGATGAATGTGATATGGGAAAATACACAAACAGGAAAATATCCCCATGGTGTGTGTGCTTGAGCGCATACATATTTATAATTGATATGGTCGAATGGTTTTACAATGTTTTAATCATATATTTTACTGTCCAATATCTAAAGTTATTCAACCTACAGACTTTTTGATAGCAAATCACATCAAGCTCAATCTTAACTGGAAGTCAGAGCTTTGGAAAGCTAGACGAGATGATTGTGGAAGTGTTTGTTTAGTGGTGCTTGTAACAGATCACCCACAAAGCCACAAGACAATTTTTTTCAGGTAGGGCAATCGGCCCATCTAATATACCAGTTAATAGTTATTCTTATTCTTAGTTATTTCATTAAATAAATGAAAATTGGCAAGATAGCCATGACCTCAATATATTTTAGAAAGAGGGGGTTATTACATTTGAGGCATAGTCTAGAGTCCTATATAGCACCACCAATGTAGAATACAAAGAACTTTTAAATACGTTAGAATGGCTAAAAGCACGTTTATGCAGGAAAACTCTCCCTCTGAAGTTAAAGGGAGATCTTTCTTTTCATGCTGTTGAGGAAGGGGGTCTTGTTAAAGAGGGGGTCTTGAGTATAGCACACTGCTGAACCCTTCCATGGATTTGCAAGGGAGATTCAACTAACAAACACATTAAAGTGTATATGGTAGCTGGAGTGTTCCCTATGGATTGTAACATTTAATCGCACCAGTTATTCCTTATCAGGGTGGATTGGGGATGACTATGCGCTCCTGGCAGTTTAAGGTCAATGGCCGCTAAACGACGTGCACTCACTCGTTGACTGTCTACACAAAATCCACATTAGGCTTTTATACTCAAGCAGTGTGCATATCCTGATGATCAAATTGACCAGTCCCAGCCTGGGCATTATACCCTTTCAACACAGGTCTCTTTGTAGGGGAAAGGCCCTTTCTATTACATAGTTACATTATTGAGATTAGTTTTATCCCATCTTGACTCCCATGCAAATCATGGTTTAATAAATAGACTATTGTGTCATGTCGATGGACAAATAGATTTTTGGAAATTCACCGTTACATAAAGAAATCTACTGCCAACTGCTTATTATAGGCAGATCATTCTCTCATGACACATTTGATATATCACCAGAAGGGAACAAAGCTACTTAGGCTTTGGCAAACAGCCACAAAACATTGATTACAATAGCCTCAGATACACTGCAGCCATTTCCCTTCTCCTTTCTAGCTGTCAGCTCCACCTTACTCAACCTAGCGATTATGAAGATATGATAGAAGATCAAAGTTGTTTTATGAGATCACTGAGTATAAGCAGCTAGTTGAAGGGTAATTACAATCCTGTAAATAAGAACAATGTACAAAGTATACATGGTGGTCACCCGATTCCATATTTTTTTCCAATGTTTTGACATAGGCATATTACAGTGGAGATTTAGCTAAATTGTCTTTGTTTCTGGTTACATAAAAATAATTATATAGCTATTAGGAGTCAGCCCACATAAATACTAAACCAGTAAGAGACATATAGGGGACATTGTGTAGATCACCATTTTGTCCACATGTGGTTCAAGTAATGCCTGAAAAATAGAATCCCATCATACCACAGGAAAGATCATAAGTCATTCTAACCACTTGGCTCCCAAACCAAAAGACTTATTGAGGGTTACAGTTAGTCACCAGTGTAGCGGCACATTTAAGCTTTCCATAGCATAGCTAATCATAGGAGGATGCCAACATATTTGTATAACGGGTACACTGTTTATTTCCGTGGGAACAGAGCGAAGGATAGGGTTACAAAAAAGAGAGACATTTGATAAATGTTAAAATACAGAACATACTGTATATTGCAGTTACTGGTATTCTGGTATCTGATGTGCTCACACATTACTAAGCCAACATATATCTTGTAACATACCTTAATCTGCTTTAAAACCCTCACAAAAGAACAAGAAAGCCCCAAAATGAAGTTTTCTAGTGTACCACTTTATTTATATTCTTATTTATCTAATGCCCCGCAATATGTCTTAAACTAAGGCCACTTGGGTTAAAAGCAATGTGAGAGAGCGATATCTTTCCAGTATGGAGAATGCATTACCCCAACACACAGACATCAGTATGATACTTTCTTGATGGAGGAGGCATACATTGGTCTTGCGTGCAAGTATTTAGAAGCCAAAAACAGGCACTGTTAAAGTAAAAAAAGATTGTAGTCGTACTGTTTTTGATGTGTGTAATGTGTTCTTCAACATGGAAGCATTTTGAGTATCCTATATAAGATGTTACAGTTTATGTACAATGAGTGTACTGATCATGGTGCAATCGGTCTTTAATACATAAAATAGTTTTTACAACAGGTTCATTATTTACAAACAAGTGAATGGCAAGCTCTGAATGGTGTCCAAACCGCTGACCTATAGCCTTTAATCTAAAGTACATATTGATCCTGTACCAGCAATTTAAAGCCATTTGCCTGTGCATCCACAGTCTATCCCTTCCCATCCAATAATGCATTTCGCACTGTTTAGTATACAACGTGATGGTACAGAACAAAGCAGGAGTTTGAAAGAAGGTTTGATCAAAGTAATTTATTGTTGCATTATTTCAAATAATCATTAAATAATTCATAAACAAGAAGAATGCAACTAAATATTAATTTGATTTGAAACAATACATTTTAACAGTATTACAATTTTTAATAAGTCCAAGAACATCTCTAATACATACTACTTGTGGGCAGAACTTTCTACTTCATTGTTTTAGCTTGTCCTGCTGGGAAAATATTGTCTAAAGTCTAAAAAAAATGATGATAATAATATTTCTTAATTTTAGGTAGCTGTGTCTGTGCATTGATAGGATTAACCTGTCATGCTGCACATTTCCTGGGTACTAGAGTTGTAGCTTTTATCTTGTGTGCCCAAGAGACATCAAATTTACGGCAGGCTGGTGCCCGTGTGTGTGAATGACTTCATTTAGGTCAGCCTAACATTGCAGACATAACTGTGCCGAGATATTACATTGTGTATTGTTTATTAATTAAATTATGTATCTTATGTATGCAACTTGCATGTGTTTTAGGCAGATGTATACTAAGTAAGGGTTGTTTATTTTATTTTGAATAGGTAAAGATTAACTATAGAAGAAATATATAGACTCAGACTTTAATCAGTCCTTCATCTATAGATGGATACATTTCAAGTAACATTGTATATTTACACGAACCACATGATAATTTTATGGGGGGGTAGTGTAGCCAGGTATTTTTGCCTCACTGTCTCATTCAATACTAGCTTGAATTATGAACTGACCATAGGCTTCAATATTTTATTTTAAAAAATGAAATGGAGAATTAAATTATCCTTATTAAGTAAAGTTCATTTATGATGTTTTAATACAATATTGAAGATAGGTGTGGATTCATTCTTTGTTCTAAAAAGCTACCCTAAACTGAAATATGTCTTCAGCTTGCTTTTAATAGACATACAGAATGGCAGCTGCCTACATACAAGTCTAATAAAATGCTGGAAAATGGACAATGGAATGTTGGACCAAAGATCTATATCCTGATAATGCAAAGTATAATGCCCCCCCCCCCCCAAGATTACTGCACTCCTGGAACCAGTAAACACCACCAAGCACATACTATCCCCTTCACAGGCAACTTCACTATTTTAATAAAACACTATTTTTTTTAATAGAAAATTTTCTTGATGACAAATGTGTATTTCAGTGAGATGAAGCATAATTACATAATTCCTTGTACTGTCCAAAGCTTTCCAATAATAATCTACAATTTTTGGATGGGTTCCTACCATAGAAAAAAAGATAAAAAGACTTCTTACAAGTGAGTGTTTTGCTACGGTTTATGTTCTTAGCATATCAGAGACTGCAATTACGTTTTTATTTATGTAGAACAGCGACCTTCATATACTATATTACATGTCATTCACACTCAAAGAAGATAAAAGACATTTGCTCACACACTGTTGTCTTGAACTCTTCAAGTAACACGGTAACCACTTTTTTCAAGTCAAAACAAACACTGTTCCTAAGAGACAAATTGATTCTGTTGATGGAAACATAACCTTCAAGTTTGGATTCTTATACATTCAAAACTGAAAACAGCTATACATGGGTCAACAGTTACTTTCTCCCTCCTTAAAAAGTTCAAACATAACGAGAAATAAAGAAGGGGGAATGACTTACATAGAATAATTATTCTCAGAGAAATTAGCTTAAAGGTGATACCCTAATGCAACCAATTCAGGTTTTAACCACCAATCCTTTGCTTCTGTGTCAAAGGTTTGGCAAATGTCTGTATGAGGCCTCCTAATTTTTCGGGTTATTAGGTTCTAGTAAAAATACATGTACATAAAATACAGAAAGGATATACTAGGCAAGTGTCCTCTAGCAGACATAGTGAATTTTATCATTAAAAACAAATAAAACATAATGAGGTCCATATGATATCACCAAGATAATATGTTTATAGGGAAAGTATAATTATCACACTTGTAAGAGGCCTGCAGTACATTATGTTAATAGAAATATACAACCACAGGTGGCTCTCCAGCCCTAAGTCCAATATGGGTGTAAAGTATAATGACGCAACCCCTAAGAAGTTTTAAGAACAATAAACAATATTAAAGGATATAAACCACTGAACACATAAAGAGGCAAACTGTAGAACCTATGGCTTGGCAGATATAGTGAGAATCCAGAACAGAATTAATAACCACAACCTTTTGGGAAACTGTTACTTTTGATAAATATTTTTTTGTGGGAAAAAAGTATTTTTGCCTATTGCCTTAGTTTCTGAGACAGAGAAGATAGACAAATTGCAAGCCTTATGACCATAAAGTTGTTCACATGTAAACATCGATTCGTAAAAATGTTAGTGGTATACGTTCTCTTTTGAGTGCAATGGTTCGTACATTAAAATAAACACAGCATTTTTTCTTAAATATCAGCATATTTCTTAAAGTGAATTAAAAAGGGCATTTGTTCACAAATACAATGTAGACTGTAAAAACAACAGTGCATCTTGTTCTTATATAGAACAAGATATGTGTTCCTTATTCATCATTAACACAGTTTCACTAAGAAAGGTTATATTCCCTTTAAGTGTTTTATTTGTGCAAGTAGATTATTTTGGGGAAAATGAAGTGTTACTGGAATTTAGTCAGGCTGAATGTTGACATACTTATAAAACAATGTTACTTTATTATTCCGGGAAAAACATTTCATGTTTAGTTGCCAGCTTAATGGTTTGTGGTTTCTGCCAAATGTTACATTCAATCCATTTTAAATAACATTGTTTCATTATTCAGGAGAAAGGACAATGTGCCAGAAAGTCAGTTAGACATGGTTCAGGTTGATTTTAGTAATAAAGAAAGAAGTGTGAAATCATTTAAAGGGAATCCGTTGCCATCACAGCATTGGTGACTGGGTTTAATAGCTGTCATTTATTTGGAGATATTACACTTAAAATGTAACCTCTTGGAAGCCTAGAGTGGTGGCAGCCTGTGGCAAAACTATCATCATCTCATCAATTTCCTGTCCTCAAATTCTTTTTTTTTAACCAATCAATAATCAGAAACTTAAAAAAGGGGATAATCAAACAGACCCTAAAAACATTATTTCCCTATGATATGAATACAAGGTAAGGTTTCAATACATACGTAATTAACCATAGAGCAGTGTCAACTATAGGATTTAGGAACATGAAAAATCCTCTTTATGTTTTATCAAATGGGCAACTGTTTAGTTTTATTTAGTTATATTTCATGAAATTGACCGCCTTAGCCCTTTACCTTAACATGACCCAACCCTAGTCAGATGTACCCTTGGTACCCTGGTGTCAGTATGATTAGTGTTAGACCAAGGTAAATAAATATAAGTATGCTCCACCTGTTGGTTAACTTGTTAACCAGTTAACCTGGTGTCTTTGCCTAACTAGGTTTGTTCATTCCATATGTTGGAAATGTGCTGATATTAGAGTTGTGGTTTCAGTTCTCTTATGTCACTATTTATTATGAAGGGCCAACGCTGCCAACTTTCTGCAGCAGGAAGGGGTTAGCGGAGCCTGTATAATGCAATGGGTGCCGATACTTTGGAGAACGCTTACTGATTTAAACAATACATTACACAGGGCCAGGGAAAATGACCGCCCACTGAGGTTTGCCCTTTATAATGCACAGAGAAAAACAGAACCCTAATGAGGGTTAATGAGCACTGTGAGTTCAGTAAGGTGTAAAGCTGGTCTATCGTAACTCTGTATAATATTTCTTTTACAATCTATCCAGCTCTCAATGTAGCAGGAACTGCAAATACAGCCGAGCATGTAGCTGCTATAGCTGTTAAACTGCATTGAACAAAATAACACATTTTCATCAGTGCTACATCAAGAAAAACATGGCCCTCCATAGATATAACCCAAGATTGTTACAGTTTGCTCAATGAATCACCTGCTGGGGTCAGGGCCAACAATTCCACCAGGTAGCAGTCTAGAAAAACTTTTTTTGAGGAGGTTGGAGTAAGGAAAGTGGGTTCAGATGGTCTGACTGAATTCTTATCCAACCATGTCCACTAATGTCTCTTCTTAGACCTGACAGGGCATATAACTAAAACAGCTGTAGAAAAGAGCTCCTGTGTAACTTAAAAGCCTGAACAACCTGATGCTTTCTCTTTGGATGAAAGCAACAAAAATGTAAGGGATGATGTGAAACAACAGACATGGCTGTTGGCAAGTTGTTGCAGGAAAGGCCAATAATGAGAGCTATCAGTAGAGGGCATATTTACTTATGAACAGTTTCTCAGACCTTTTACCAATATTTCCGACTCATTTTCCAACAATGGTTAACACATAATGAAGATTAAGGTATGTGAATAGGTTTAGTGTCTGTGCTGACTACAGAGGAACATATGATGTAGTTATGTGTCTGGCTATCTCTACCGTTCTGCATCATCACTGGGGGGGGCCAGAGGTAAAGAAACTACTTCTGTCTCCTGTGCTATTGCATCAAAAGCAAATGAAGAACAATGGTGTCCTATGAAAGTACTGAAACGGAATGGACGACAATTAAGAGTGTGGGAAATCAAAGGGTGGCTTCTGAGTTTTTGACAAACAGAGACTCAAATGCCCAAAATAGAATGTGTTTGGGCGAGAAATGTGTTATTGTGTGTAAGGTGGCAAATCCATAAAAAAGTGCTGTGTTGGCTGCACTAATTGCATTATTTTAAGATACAATATTTCAGGAAACATCCACCCATCTTAATTAAAGCAATGTTACACTGTTAGCAATGTACACTTATGAAGTGTACGGCTGATACCCCACTTGTTTCTATATTCAATCCAGCTTCCAGACCCTGCATTAGAAGTCATTTGGAAGAAACAAAGCAACTACGTGCTCTGTTCAGCTTTCACATGATAAGAGCCTGGTGTCCTTGCAAAGACCTCTGAGCCAGTTTCAATCACACAGCGCAAACCTAAGGAATTAGCAGCTTGATTATGAATTATGGAAAGAGTATATCCTACCCAGAGATTGTGGAGAGCTTTTGGTGCGCCTGGAGTGCCATCTCACAGCCTTTGGTTCGAGTTTTGTGCATTTCAGCCCGTAGAGAGGGACAGCTTACTGACACATCCCCAATGGAAATGACTAACTCACGGTACAAAGCCACCTGGGTGTTGAAATCCTGGACAAGCTAAAAGATACAAGGTCGCCATCACAAATTATTACATTACATTTATTGTTCTGTAATACAGCTATTAGATTAAACATTTATTAGACAGTTAGAGAGATGTAAGCATGTATACAACTATTACACTCTGTAATTCAATTTAAGCTTGTAAGAAACATGTCTTATATGTTATGTGAACAATTGGTCAGCATGCTTACAAAACACATTTTGTGAAATTATGCTTAACACTTTATGTCCCACAGGGGTATGCAATTATGTGAGTCAATATAGCTATTGGGAGGAAATCAAAGCTCTGTTAATTATTCGGCAATTATTCCAAAAGAAAATGTTACAATTTTTACATTCCATCTTGGCATACAGTTCACCGCATTTTTTAATGTATCTTATAAGTCAGGTTTTTGTATTTATGGTGGTGATATGACAATGGCAGTAAAGTAACAGCAGTGGGATCAGCTGAGGACAACTGATTTGCTTTACCCTGTAAAAGCTAGGACTTCAGAGGAAGTGGCATACAGGTGTCTGGAGGCAATGTCCCAAAAATATATATATACGATGGATTTAAATCATTTTTTTTCCTACCCAATGTTGGTGCGTCATTAAAAAATAACCTTTATATTTTTTTTCCCCTAAAAACTGCCTGAAAAATATCCCAAAAGTTGTAAGTGATATTAACCTGTTAGGCGCCAAATGCTAATAATGTGGAACTCACAGTAACTTATGATGCAATATTAACACTTCAAAATATTTCACTTTAGATATGGATTGTAAAATTGTATCACCATTTAGACTTTTAAATTCAATGGGTGATAAGAAAACAAGGAATACGGATATTCAAAATAAACACACAGATATGATAATAATAATAATAATATAGTTTAGAAATAAAAAAATAAATATACAATAAGACAAAACAATGTGTTCCAAGATTCAGAAATGCACTACAATTCAAATAAACATAATTCACAATGTTGGAGTCAGTATTATTTGAGAATCTAATGCCTCCTGTAATCCAACATATAAATAGTATCAGATGAGAAAGAATTAACATGAGATATTGATTGTGACATGTACACTGTGGGGCTTTCATGCTAAAGTTACAAAATGAATGAAGGGCAATGATTAAGGAGGCAGGGTAAGTGCAATAATTACAAATAATGTAGAGATCGGAAGCTTTGGGGATAAACCAAGCTTTTTGGGGTACCAGTGTCAGCCGTGAGCTGACCTGCACTGCCACCTGCAGCCAGCACCGAAGGTGTTAATATACAGTGCCACCCATTGAGAAGCCGCAGCCCGGGCTCACCCAAAAGCCAGCTCATTGCAATGCAGTGCGGAATCGATTCTAATCCGGGCACGGGTGTCATCACAGAGGCACTGCAGCTTTTAAAAATAGTGCAACTGCACGTGATGTGAATAGACAAGCCGGTGGGGGTGGGGGTGGGGAGCGCCACTAAAGCAAAACCCTTCCGAAACAAATGCATTGTTGGCTTCTACCCACCATTTTGCAGTGGTCCAGGGTTCTCTGAGATCTAAGGGGGCTCTCTGAGCTCCCTCTGCGGTCAGAGTCTCCGGGGTGAGGTTTGTTGCCGATCTGGAAGAGAGTTCCTTGTGACCTGGGGCGGTTCTTGCGCCCATTCGGTGCAGAACTCATGCATACACATCCACCAAGCAAAGCCAAGGCGAGATGGGGGGTGCAGGGCGCCAGCCACAGTACTGAACTAAAAGTAGGGAGCAGAGCCACCTTAAGGCTTGGACGAGACCTCTTCCCTTTAAAAGGTCTGCCGCTGCAGCAGGTAACCTTCAGCCAGAGGAACAGCTGGACACGAGACTGCCTTTCCTTGCTGCATTCTAGCTGGAATCTTAAGAATACAGTGGCAAGGGGAGGTTAGCTCTTCAGTGGCATCGCGATTCCATGAGGAAGCTTCCCAATGGCAGCACCGCAAACCTTCCTTTCAATATCGATCGCAAGGCAGGACATGGACAACCATAACTCGCAGTGAAGAGTTGCCATTCAGAAGAGGATTCGCATCCCTCACTCATAAGTCCCAGTGGATAAGCTGCATTTCTTTCATTAGCCAAAGCAGGGCTTACCACACCTCCCCGGGGGGATTAAATGCCATGGATGATCCGATCCACGACCAGTCTAATACAGCTTCCTTCCTTCAGATCCTCTGAAATGCCTGGTGGGACTGGGAAAAGGAGGTTGGGAATCTGGCAGACTGACGTGGTTAGCAGCCCAGCACATTGATAGGACGGGAATACTAATGTGATCTATCAATCCACCCCCTGCTGCTTATATACTTATCCAATGAGATCCTCAAGAGCATCAATTGTCTTATTACTTCACACTGATCTATTTTTAGAAAGCCAAAGTGTCTGTGGAGTGAAATACACTGTCATAGAGGTAGACGATGGGCTTGTACATTGCACACGTGTGTTTTCTCTAACCTCTGGAATTCCTTTACATAAAGAGGATCAATGTTTCAGGGGTTAATTGACAAATTAAGAAGTCTTTAACTTTGGCTTCAGGTTTACATTCTAGAGCTGAAGCTGTGTTTTCTTCATGCTTTAATACAACTCCAATAAAAATAGTCTAGAACGTTTTAGGGGTACCCTTAATATGGATCAAGCTTCCTGGGAAAACTTGGTTCAATCCCATAAAAAGCCATAAAATAATTGTAACATGTTGAATATAATATTATATATATATATTAGTTTTGGTATGTTGGAAATATGTAATTCATTTTTTATTGGATTTTTTGATTAATTTATTTTGAGACTTTAGGTCATTTGATGACATGTAGAGCATCCAGGTGTGTGTCAGGAGAGGAACATAATCAACTGATATTCAGCAGGGTCACCTAGCTTCTTTTAGATACAACCTCAAGTGAAACTCTGCAGTTGAAGGACATTAATATATGTTTTGCATGTAGATATCTGACATATACCAGGAGGGGTTGTTATGGGTCACTGGCACATGCCTACAACCAGGAATATTAGCCAGGACCACAATGTCTTCAGCTTCTTCCAAAATCATTATCTTCCTTTGATAACATTGTTCCACACAGTATGTTTTTTCTTGTTTGTTTATGTAAATACATTTGTATTTGCCCATTTTGAGACTGAACCCTTCACACATATTTCCTCTTTTACATAGAGAACCGTTATTAATAGATCTTCCATTATCCTTTATGTCATGATATATTTGTTTTCAATTTAGAATTTTTACAGCTGACACAACAGCTTTTGCCATTAATATGTGTTACATCCAGAGTTTATATTATGTATGTAATAACAACATATTTGACCTTCAACCTTTTTATTTTTTCATTCCAGACTAATCTGTTATCTGCAAGTTAGTGCATGTTTATTTGCCTGTGTGCCTTGCTAGTATAGTTCCAGGTCCGTGCAGGCCTCCCTGTGTGTACTGTGTGAGTCTCTGCGTGACCGTCCATACCTCCCATGTTTGTGTAAATATATTTCTTCATCCAAATGCATTAATAACATAAACACTTAACAATAAGCCAGGTCCGGACGGACCATCTGCCCTAGAGTGCTCCACATTTACCTGATCTGACACAGGTTGGATATGCCCAGCCACACAATGAGTAAGTAAAAGATGAAGACGCAGAAGTGGTCAGCAGAGAAGATAAGCAAACATTTAGAGAGAGTGAATGACAATTAGAGTGTGAGAGCGTGAGTTTATGAGAGAGTGAGCGTGAATGTGGGCACCGGGCAACTAATTTAATACCTGAGTCAAAAATGCCCTCAAACTTTTTTGCCGAGCTGAATAAGCAGGAAACTTGTAGCCTGAAAACAAATGGGCCAAAAACAAACTGAAACATTTGTGTGTCATTTTTGGCCCATTTGCACATGTCTAGAAATGTATGTAGTATCGTGTGCATTTAACAATGTATTAATAAGGATATCAATCCAACGAAGCGTGGACAAGGGAATATGGAATTTTCATTGTGACCAAAGAAGTTAATGTAGTATTATTCTGTGTCATGGCGCCCGGGGACATCCCTTACCCATGGGCATACCTAGAGTATTTGGCACTATGTGGCACCCCCACACACCCCAAAAAATTATGCTGGCAAGAATATTTATTTCACAAATTTGTAAATTGTATGTCAATTGGGAAAAACATTGACGCGGCAGGCCCCTAAAACAGCTTGCCCGTGCCACCACTGCTCCTTTAGCAGGCTGTCTGTGCCACCTATGCCCTCAAATCAGCCTGCCTGTGCCACCTCTGCCCCTGAAACAGCCTGCCTGTGCCAACTCTGCCCATTTAGCAGACTGCCTGTGACACCTCTGATCCTTTAGTAAACTGCCTGTAGCACCTCTGCCTCCCCCAGCCTGCCTGTCCCATTTCTGCCCCTAAACAATCATTCATTCATCCATTCACTTTCCCACACACCCTTACCTTTCTTGCTGATTTTACTGATCTGGGGGCCGGCCAATCGGTACTGGGGCCGTGCAGACATCTATGCGGCCCGACGACCACACTGTGGGAGGAAACTCTTTTCCTGGCCATGGGGAGCAGGAACCTGGACAGGAAAAGAGTTTCCTTACACAGTATTCACTGCCCCCCTTTAGGTATGCTACCTTAGCTCCAACGTGGCACCTCCTTTGTGTCCCGCCACGGCTGACAGGGCATCAGGGGTTGGAGCCAATCGCTCCACGTCAGCATACACGCCTCGGTTTGCACTGCTCGGTGTCTGGAAGAGCTTCCAGAGACCCAGCGTTTGTTCTCGTTATCCTGTTCCTGCGCCCCTGTAACCTCTTTTAGACTCCTACTTTATTGACTCTCTGTGGACCTCTGATACTCTGCTGCCTCTGATACTCTGCTGACCTCTGCTACTCTGCTGCCTGCCTACATCATTCCAATGATCAAAGTTGTAGAGCACCGGGTATGGGTTAAAAGTTCTTTGCACCATGCAGTTCTCTACCAACAGAATATCAGGGATACCATTGTGTTACACATGGTTTACAAGCGCTTTGCACTTATAGTCCTCCTGATTTCTGCACCTGCATAGATGCATAATGTAAAGACGTATGCTGAATTGAAAAAGATGATATAGTATATCGTCTGACTGAGAAAAAGATTCAGATTTGCTATAAACTAAAAGTAAACATATTAAAAAATCAGTTATTTATTAAAGGTGCCAGGATGCACAGTCAGATATAAATTACTTTCTTCAGGGGATAAAACAGGCTCATATTTTGATGTATGTTCTGGGGAAATCTTTATGTATTCTGTGACTTTCCTTTAATAGTAGCTACATTAGCTCTTGGGGCATCTGATAATTGTACCTATAAGCATTTGGAATGGCTAGGAATCGATGAAAATATAGTTTAGCAACAGCTTGGCATCTACACTTTGGGCAGGACTGGCCATCTGTCAAATGGGCAAATATCTGGTGGGCTGGTGGCCAATGGCACCTACGCTTACCTTTACTGCCGCTCCAGTGGCAGATTAGGTGCTTCAGTATGTGGCTACTGACTGGATCTGTAAAGAGCGTAACCAAGGCCACTTTCCTTCCCCAGTCCGATCCTGAGCAGTCATATCTTAGGGAAAATTCCACATGCGTGGTTGCAGTTACACCAATATACATGTATGGCTTTGTCAGCCCCTTGGCGCAAATATCCTACCGCAATATATGTGTGTTAATATCACAATAGCTTCCCTCGCCTACTTGAAATCTCTGGTTCATCCCAGCTACATAATAGAACATATTTTATATTCCACTAGATGATAACAATTGTATCTTGTTGTTACTGGAATTTTTCAATTAGAGTTTCAATTTCAATACTGCTATAGGTCACAGTGTTGTGATATTGTTTTTAATGCATGCAGACATCATGCAGCCTATTTAAATAAATATTGAAACTGTTTTTTTCTGTCCAGCAGTCACATTTGTTCACTTTTACATCCTATGTCCTCGGTTTCATAGCAGGCAAAGCAGCAGCTAATATTGGTGTATTATATCCTGTTGCAAACCCTATAATAATAAAATACACAAGTAGGCCAGGCAGTTGAAATTAAACAGTCAAGATGTAATACGTTAGCAATTTACATGTCCACTCGTGTAACTGGTTTGTAATTATTTTCAGTATACATTTCTTTTTGTAGTGTTTTCTTTTCCTCATTTGTTTAGTGTTTCTCCCTTCATTTGTGTGTAATAAAATAGTTTATTGGTTTATTAGATGGAAATGATTAGTTAATATAATACTCTTAGTTAGGTAACTTCAGTTATATTTGGTTTTAGAATTAAATGTACATTCTGGCCATCATATACATGTACATATTTATGTCACACGTTTTTCATGCAAATTCATAGAGGGAATAATCCGAAAACACTTTTGCACTGCACTGAAATTTACCACCAGCTTGCTCCAGAACTGGGGAGATGTGAGAAATGTGAGATTTCCAGTGGATCACAAGTAGGGGCCACATTTGTACAAAAAAGCATTCCCATTGATTTCCAGTGATCATGTCTCAGCTGTAATAGGCAGCTGCATGATCGCTCCATGAAACCTCTTCACTGTTGCGCTTGCATCAAATCTACATTATGCAGCTTCTGTGACCAAATTGCAGGTGCTTCAGTACCCACAGTGTCTTCAGTCCTATGGAGCACCAGCATTGATATAGTTAAAAATAAAAACAAGTATATTCAACAGCACCGACCTGGAAGTCGAGGTCAGTTGCTATCGTCTATTGGCCAAGAGTGATCTGATCATTATGACAGCCCCTTCCCCTATAATCAGTGACACCTATGAGAAGGAGGGGGGGTTGTCCAGGTAAAAAAACAACACACATAATAATAATAAGAATAAACATGTTATTATTATAATTATTATTGCATTTTGCTACATAAATAATTGCTATCTAATCACTGATCAGTGGCATTTAAGTTAATGATTATTGATGTAAGTGGCTTAAACTTACAAATGATCTGATAATGGTTACATTTTATTCTTAACAAATTTTAACCTAATAAATTGCTATTTGATCACTGTTTAGTGTTTAGGTCACTAATTATCAGCATATAACCACACCTAACTCTATCACTACCCTCTAACAGTACCCCAACGCTACCCCTTAGGCTATCCCCTAACCCCTTATTGGTGTGCTAATTTGTTTGATACACTAAAAATCATTGAAAAAATTGCCCCATCCGCAAGGGAACCGTGGCAAAAAACATGTTATGTGTGCAAGAAAAAAGGAGGGACTCCAGCGTGCAGCATTCATTCTGACCCCCTGGCTCCACCCCCACAAGCCCCTCCTCCCTTACCACACCCACTGTGCTGACTGGCTGACTGACTCCCACTCCTCCCCATAGTGACCGCGAGCCATGGCCGTGCTTCTAATGAATGACCGCGGCCGGCCGCGGCCCTGCATGTACTTGCCTTGGACATACCTTAAGCCGATTTGTCACTTTTTCCAAATCCTTCATTTTGCAATACTGCACACTGAACAAATCCTTTTATTTACACGCTTGAACCTCATCTCATGTGTATACCACTAGACACAGTGGTCTTAACTTCCTGTTCTCAGGATCGGATTGATTATCCCTCCCATCATGTTATCTCTGTCTTACTGTGAAGTTGCTGATAGTTGTTGATTGAATGGGTGGGTGGATGAGAAGACATATAATTCTAGGACAGGAAAATGTTTAGATATGCTAGTCTTACTTCTATAAAGTAACACAGTCTCATGGTCTAAACTAAAGCAACCATACATAAAAACCTTACATACACACATATGATCTTTCATTCAATAGCATTTTACGGTACGCTACTTATAATAGCTCAGTGAAAATAAGCTGCAGATGAAAATATTTGTAATATTTCTTCTTATAGCAAAGTGTGTTTGATTGATAGACATAATTCTGTAGGCTGACTGAACAATTCAATGAAGTATCCAATGACCCATGCAAAATAAAAATAAATATATTTCAGGTTGCTGGATCCTCAACGAGGGAGTCATAAAATAAGATCTGTAACATATGTATAAATCATAAGATTAAATTGCCATACATTGTTGAGAAAGGGCAATTGTTTTAACATTTTATGACATGAATAATATTAATAAATAGATTTTGGAGCTTGTGAAGAACAGGATAGATCTGATTCTATTACTCATCTTAACTTGTTTCTTCCCTTTGGAGCCTATTAAGATATGATATTAATTTCAGGGGTTAAATGTTCCACTAGCAGGTCATTCCAAAATGTTTTGCATTTGGTTCCTTGCATCCATAAAATCCAGTCTAGTATCTTAATAGGCTGTAGTATCACTTAATATGTCACCCACCCTCTTATGTAAGTGTAAGTAATATTCAACACATAAAATCCTGCACATTTGTGTTCAGTGCCATGTTTTCCACTTTAGAGACAGGCAACATTATGACATTGACTAACAAGGTCAAATCAGAGTACCGTTTTTGGTCAATATTGAGACGACCCCTCAAAATTTGAATATTAATTTAGGAAAAAAAGAAAAAGCCTGAATATAACACTACCCTATAGGAAAAAAAGTTGTACTAGTAAATATTAATTCACATGTAAACTATTGTAATAAAAACTGTGATTGAAAAAATATTTTTTTTTAATTTCCTTTTATTTGCCACTCTACCCTAGTTATGCACATTTGCCCCACCCAGATATGCCTTATACCCCCTAAATGCCACTCTGCCTCCCAGATATGCCTTATACACCATTTATGCCACTCTGCCTCCCTGACATGCATTTTAACCCCCTACATGCCACTCTTAGCCCCCAAGCCACTCTTAACCCCCTCCCTGCCACTTCTTAACCCCCCTCCATGCCACTCTAAACCCCCTGATACCAGTGCATCCCTTTACTTGTGACCCGTGTTCAGACTCCCTGGTGTCTAGTGGGGCAGCCGGTGGAGGTCTGTGCGAGTTCTGCCGGGGCTTCTATGGTGGAGCACCGGAAGGTCATGTGATGCCGGTGCTTCGTAATAGAAGCCCCCAGAGGAAGTGTCGGCAGCAGCAGAGGCTGCCAGAGAGGAGGATCCGAGTCCCCTGCAGCGGTGCGGGGGATCTGGAGTCTTGTTATCAGACCTCTATTTGACGACCTCGAGGAGACTATTACCTTATGCAACTGCATCTCCTGTGTGTGAATCAGGATTAGTTGTTGGGTAAGGCAAGACATAGAGTCCACATTTGGCCCTTTAAGTCCTTTCCTCCAGTACCCAAGCACATGTCTGTTGTTCAACCTGACATATGGCACCAGGCATCACACAGCTTGCCTGAGGTGATATACTCTTCAGCATGTGTTTGCGCGTGTTAGGGTTTTAGCCTGTGTGTCAAGGTTTTAGCCTACCTACATTGTTTTCCACCTCCTCATGGTTTTCTGTTATTTTTTAGGCTGCACTCACTTCCTTGTATAGCCCTTGAACCCAACTAACCTGTTCCTTTAGGCTGCGGCTATATTTGCTGAGCTGCTTTAGTTGCTGACTTCCCTTTTGTGGTTCGCATGAGTGCATTACTTCTGTGTATATGCCCTGATTTTGTGGATTTCTGGACTCCTAACCTTGGCCTGTGTTCTGTTCTGGCTCCTGACTTTGGCTTGTTCCATCTTTATCCTTTTGTCTCTCGATTTTGACTTAGCTAATGTCCGTTATTATTTTTGTCAATATTATTTTTTAATAAATTTGTTTACCAGTACTTTTTGTCTCCGTCCTGATGTACCCTGACAGTGAGGCCTCCGCGTTGTGTGCAATAATGCCACATGCAAAACCTTTCCTGACTGGCAGCATTCTAGTGCAGTCTCCAGATCTTAGGGCACCCAGTACTTTGAAGAACAGGAGTGAACAGCCTGGGAAACATCTGTTTGAGTTTGCCCCCCCATTCAAACATACACTCTAGCACACATAGGTAGACACACAAATTACACGCATATACTCAAAAACACACATACACATTTGTTGTAACACACATTCCATCTCACCCCACTTACACATTCATGCTCACACACAAACAAGTGCATTAACATATGTGTCCCCCATTAGGTGTCTGTTAATTCAAACAAGCCCTTAGCCCAGTTGAGTTTGACACCTTTGGCACAAGGACTGGCTGCCAAACTTTTGAAGCTCAAGTGCAATTACTGTATTTGAAGAATTTGTTAAATATTGGACCAGAATGTTATTTTATTCTTGTATAAAAATTCCAAATAGTGCAAGAGAATACAAATGGAAACATACATTCAAAAGTTAAAAAAAAACGGCAGAACCATTCAAGATCACCTTAATGGTTAAAGTATTAATATACAAAAATTATAACTCAGGTTTAAAACTAAAGTTTTTTCTTCAGTTCCGGCTACTGTGTCATGTATAATAAGCAATAAGCTTTATCTGAGAAGTCATGGATGTGGATATTGTTAAATATTGTTTTCTGGCCTGAGTTTTGTAAGGTCATACTACAGATTTGAAGCTCATTTGAGCAGGGCCTGAAGTACTAATTGTTATATGATGAACTGCTTCCACAGTCAAGAAGTCTCCGGGTCACTCTTCTCTTTCTCTGGGGAAGGGAAACAGTATTTAGCACGCCTACTTCCCGCACAAGTCCCTTCCCACTCCCTACCAATTCAATGCTATCTGGGGCTAGCCCAGCCAATTACCCAACCAACCATATCCCTCACACATCTAGCCTCACCATCATTCATAGATAGCCCAACCAACCATATCCCTCACACATCTAGCCTCACCATCATTCATAGATAGCTCCAACCAACCATATCCCTCACACATCTAGCCTCACCATCATTCATAGATAGCCCAACCAACCATATCCCTCACACATCTAGCCTCACCATCATTCATAGATAGCCCTACCTCCTTGCAAAGCCACTACTTGCCATGCCCTGTTTTCCTGTTATAAAGAGCTGCAGAAAATGATGGAGCTATATAAATAAAATGTTCTATTCATATGAGAAACAGGATGAACATCTTATAATCCCCTTGAAGAGGGACAATCCATCATCTACCCTTCTTTCCCTGGTGTCCATCCTTTCTTTCGCCTCAGAATGCTTTTTGAGTATGAGACTATCTGACTGTCCAACAGCCCTTACATTCTCGATAATGTACACCTAAATTATACATATTTTTAGAACCGTTCCCTACATAAACAACATTCAATAGGAATAAACCATTTTCACAACCTGTAGAGGTTTCATCCTTTATTTACCTGTTGTATAAACTCTCCCTTTTGTAATGTATTAGAAAAACCAGCTCAAATCAAGTAGTAGTAGTTTTTTGAATTGTAGAATATTTGTGTCACCAACAATGCCCCAGCCCCGACATGCTACAGTTCTATAGGATAAATAAACCTATTATATTTAAATAAGCAATGTTTGTTTATACTTTAAACACTCACCTTGTAAGTATA